>JANHFT010006686.1:16770-30060 GCA_032467955.1 Pseudoxenodon macrops | reverse complement strand
GGAAAGTAACAGGACAAGATCAATCCAGCTGTTTTGGGGACTGATTATCTGCTAGTACAAATCTCACCGAAGAATCTTCCAATTTCCCAAGAAAGAAGACTCGTGTCAGTGACATTTTGCTCATTTTAAGAGAGGCGGAGAACAAATTAATATTTTAACATTACAAACCCCTGTAGGAATCTTGTCCCAGCCAGGGATCTTGGAAGCCCTTGGTTAAGAAAAGTCTACAAAGGGACTTCCTCAGAAAGTGGGGTCTTCCTGCAGCCCAAAGCCCCCTGAAAATTATTTGGTTGGTTGGCCAAACAAACCCTATCAGAGGTAGTGGGTTTTGGTAAACTTCGAACCAGATTTTCCTTGGCTCAGGAAAACGTGTTCCCTTAGTCCCCTAGAAGGTTGTTGGCCTCAACAAGGAGAGGTAGAAAATGAGAAACTCCCTTTCTGACGGTAGATTTACCATCTCTATATGGAGGGAGGTTTATTTCTTTTAATAGCTGGAAGGCCTGATAATACTGTCCTAAGGGACATACAGAAAGATCAATATTACTATTTATCATTCCTGCACTACCTTTTGCAGCATGGAGCGCAGGAGCCTGTTCTTAGCAGTTTTGAATTCCGAAATAATTATTCTAGAATCCCAGTAACTTCCTGACAATTTAAAATCGGGACTCAGTGTATCAAAATATTACGAAACAAGGAACTGGGGAAAGGGTACACCCAGAGGTCTAATGTTTAGCAAACACTAAACTCTGGAAGAGCTGCTCCTGTCCTCCTAGGGCTAGGCAGCTAGATGGAAAGATTCAACTTTTGAAAAGGACCCAAATTTCCTATCTTGTTAGAAAATATGAAGGAGGTGTAGGAATTAGAAGCCACCACATTTCCACTGAAAACAGAAGAAAAGCAGCCACTGAAGTAAGCACGAGAATATTATGATGGCGGTTTCTGCCCAGCCCACCAGATTTGGCATGATGGACATGTTTTAGATCACCTGTGTGAAATACTGTCACTTGGAGGGATTCAGGAAGTACACGTAGTCCTTGATTTATGGCAATTGAGCCCATAGTTTCTGTTGCTAATCGAGACTGTTGAGTTTTGCCCCATTTTATAACCTTTCTTCCTACAGTTCCTAAGTGAATCACTGCAGTTGCTAAGTTAGTAACACGGTTGTTAATTGAATCTGGCTTCCCCATTGACTTTGCTTGTCAGAAGGTCACCAAAGGCGATCACATGACCCAGGGACACTTCAACTGTCATAAATACAAGTCAGTTGCCAAGCATCTGAATTTTGATCACGTGACCGTGTGCAGATGCTGCAATGGTTGTGTGAAAAACAGCCGTAAGTCACTTTTTTTCAGTGCTGCTGCAGCTTCAAACTGCCACTAAACAAAACTGTTGTAACTTGAGGACTATCGGTGTGTCTTCTGTCATAGCAACTATCCTGTAGAAGAACCTTCCTCCTACCAAGTCCTGTTGACTTTCCACAACATACGCACAAACACCCCAAATACCTCGTTTTCCACCCAGACATTGGGGTCAGGATGTTGGTATAATCCAGCACAAGTGTGTTCAACTTGAGACAATTGTGAAAGAGACCTCCGCTAGGTTTTCAAATTGTTTTTGATTGTTCACTGCATTTTTTAAAAATCTTCTTGGTTTGTCACCCAGAGTTACATTGGTTACGATGGGCAGCCATATGTAATTATTAAGTAGAATAGAGCAGAGCAGAGCAGGAAAGAATAAGCAACAGGCATTTCAAGAGGCAAATGTGGGCTTAATTGTTTCACACCTATTGCATAGATCCTGCCCACTTCAGTGCTCTCCAAATGTGTGTCAAAAGTATTTCCATTAAATCTTTCAAGCTTCGTTTAAAAAAAAAAAATCTAAGGTAGTGAACAAGGTTCTCTAAAGAAAGCTGGTTATCACCATGAACACCTTCTGCAGAAGATGGCTGACTTTAGTGTTACGTTTCTCAACCTTGGCTGCTTTAAAATGGGTGGAACTTCAACTCCCAGAATTCCCCAGCCAGCAAAGTCTAGTCCGCCCATTTTAAAGCAGCCAGAGTTGAGAAAACCGGTGCAAATCAAAGGTGGGCAAGCTACCTAAAAACGGCCTAGTCCTCACTTTAAAAATCCGCTGCGAGAAATTAGTTGATGTCTCAGGAAAGAAATCCTGGTTTCTTCCCTACTGGAGAAAGCAAAGAAGATGTCAAAATCAGAAAGGATGGGAGAAAAACCAGGGAGAAAAGCTGCTTTGGGGGTTTGGCCCACCCACTGTTTGTTTTAACTCATGTATCATGCAGCTACCAGGGGCTACCCTAAAACAAATGCAGCCCTCAACACAAAAAACACTGCAGAGTGGAGTGTTGGGTCATTTTCACAATGCAAGGCTTTGCGTGAACTGAGCAGTAGTAGTTCTAAATAATGGCCCACTGTCTTCTGTCCTTTTGGGTACCAACCCACCCATGTAGCATTCTCCAATGACTCTGTCCAAAGTCCAAAACTCATTTTTGCAAAGTCGTTGGATCAAACCACGAACGAGCAAGAGTGATAATAAAACTACAGGAGACCCAGGAGACCGGCATTCAAATCTGCTAAGCTAAGGAACTCACTTGGGTGATTGCTGCACGACTGCGGTCCACTTCTCTGATCTCACCTCCTTCAGATAAACTGCCCTCCCTTCAAATCTTGCTAGCGTTGACATTCCCTTTGTACGTCTACACCAGCTTTTAACAATGATAGAAAACTTGTAAAAAGTCTGTTGGACACGATATGAGGCTCCCTTTTAATTGTTAAGAGTGTGGAGAGAGAAACAATGGACCCTATGCAGAGAATCCAAGTTTCTAGATTGATTCATTCGTTTTGCAAAAAAATTTATTGTCTGATTTTGGCCAAGACCCTTCGGCTACCGTATATTACCATCTTTAGTTAAAGTACAGACTGGTTTTTAAAGCACTAATAAGCCTAATCCAACCAAGTGGTGTCAACTATGTTCTAATCCAGTTGTTCTCAATCTTGTTTAAGTTTAAGATGGTTGGACTTCAACTCCCTCACTGTTGACTGGGGAATTCTGGGAGTTGAATCCAACCATCTTAAACTTGTCAAGGGTTGAGAAACACTGTGCTAATCAAACTCTGATTAGATCAATTCTCGTGCCCCAGGATGTTTAAATGTATCACTACAAGGTAGCTTCATTTAACCAAACCCTTAGCAAGAGAGAGCTTAGTGGTGAGGAAGACTAAAAGAGAACAGCGTCAACTTGAGACATTGCCAGTTAGATTGCCACTATTCCTATGCCAACAGGAAGGCAAGTGTGTAATTTCCACATCTGAAACCATCTCGAAAGCTCATTTCCATTTTGCTCTTCTTATTTTAAATAACCACGTTTACTCTAACGGATCACGTTCACGAAATGTTGTAGAGTTCCGTCCTCTGCTCGGATGCCACGAAACAAGCTATATTCTGCTGACGTCGGTTGTAGAGAACTCCTTTTCTCTTTCATAAGGAACATGTCCTCCTCTCCCTCTGCTTTCATTATATACGTTACAAGTGCTGAACCTAGTTTAACAGTAATACTCTTTGTCTACAAAAACCTACAGTAATGATGGGGACCAGCAGTCTCGCCATTATCCTGATTCAACACATTCCACAGCAGCACGAAACCTCTCCTGAATAATTACATTTGCCCATGGTTGCAAGCTTCCTAGAGGGTCCACATATACTTGCAGAAGCCAGAGGTTTATACCGTGCACGGACACATCCATCCCCAGCCAGAAATATGGGAAGCAGAATAAGGGAAATACAGAGTTGGAAGGGACCTTGGAGTCCCTTTTAGTCCAACCCGCTCCTCAAGCAGGAAACCCTTTACCATTTCAGACAAATATTGGTCCAATCTCTTCTTAAAAACGTCCCATGTTGGAGCACCTTCTGGAGACAAGCCATTCCACTGATCAGTTGTTCTCACTGCCAGGAAGTTTCTCCTTAGTTCTAGATTGGTTCATTAGTTTCCATCCATCGATTCTTGTCCTGCCTTAAGGTGCTTTAGAGAATAGGTTGACCCCCCTCTTCTTTTGTGACAGACCCTTAGATATTGGAACACTGCTATTATGCCGCCATTAGTCCTTGGAAAGTCTAGTCCTTTCCTAGTCTAGGAAAGCAGAGAGCTGGATAAATTCTCCTTCTACTTTGTTAGCTGTACCAATTTGTCTCAAACGCTGTCCACCGTTTCTGGTTCTGAAACCCTCTTATAAAACTGTCTGCTGCCTCCCTTTTGTGAACCTTTTCAGTGCTGTGCCCGCTTTAAATATACGTCGCCAGGGTGATCACACACACCACCCCATGCATAATGTTCAGTTCTGTGTATGTTATGTCATGTGATATTTATTTAATATGAACCACATGTACCTGATATATTAAATTGAGCATTCCTGCTTTATAAACAATGGACGCAACAATGCATTTGTTTCAGACAGCCCCGCAGGGCAGGCAACTACAGAATAAATGAATACAATGTGCCACGGAGAAAGGCCATTCACCATGGCCATAGGTGGACATTACCCTGAGCCACAGCGAAGCATAGAAAGCTGCAGTGAGCCTGCAGTTGCAGCTGTAAAGAAAGTCTGTGCTTCCTATTAGGCGATTAACCCCAGCATGTTGCACTGTCTGAAACAATACAACTTTTGTTGATGACAGCTTAAACTATGGGATGCTTCACAACAAGCTGACTTCAAATCATGTTTGGCTTAGCTACAGTTTTCACGTCAGATGATCTAATAAACCAAACTTCCAAACTCCACCCAACAAGAGCTGGGAGACACCTAGAGATCACCTAAGCTCAAAACTTGCAGCAGCTCCACCACATTATTACACCCAATGGCTGACTTTACCCTCTGACGTCAGGTTTTCTGTCTTCACACAAACCAGCCTAACATATTTTGTGACATTGGCCAATAACCAGTACAGGAAGCAAAACGTCTGTAACAGCGCAAAACTGGGGGGGGGGAATGCATGCCACTGAAACAAAGGCATCCTTATATTTCAACAGACTATCTAATGCAGTGGCCCACAACCTTTGAGGGACCAAAGGACCCAGTTCCATGGAGAGAGGCTTTTCTGCGGACCGGAGGGGTCGTAGTTTCGCATGCTGCCTGCATCCTGCAGATGGGACTTCACTTCTTTGCATGGCCCAGTCTCTGGCATGCTGTAGCCCGGTGCCAATCCAGAGACCAGGGGTTGGGGGACCCATGATCTAATGGATGCTTCCAGGTGAGCATTCTTAATGTGTTACAGTCCAAAGGGCACCATATCTCCAGGACATCCCAATCACATAGAGCAATCTTTCTCGACCTTAGCCACTCTACGAAGGCTGGGGAATCCTGGGAGTTGAAGTCCACACATCTTAGAAAGCAGCCAAGGTTGAGAAACAGCAGCCCAGAGATTCTCTACACTTCGCCACACCAAAAGCAGCTAGGAAATGATCCAGAATGCTCTTCATTTTTGCCAACCTGAAATGCTGGGAATGAGGAGCGGAAATCACAGTCATATGGAGGGAGGGCTGCTGTACATCCTGCAGCAAACACAAACACTCCAATGGATGGATGGATGGATGGATGGATGGAAGGAAGGAAGGAAGGAAGGAAGGAAGGAAGGACGGAAGGAAGGAAGGAAGGACGGACGGAAGGCAGGAAGGAGCCTCTTTGCAGAATGTGAAGCTCAGGTGCTGGAGAAAAGTAGGGAAGACTTGAAGCTACTTCCACAGATTTCTCTCTTGAAAGGATCCTTAGTTAAAACATGGAAGCCAATGGCAACCACCTCATAATTAAGGAGGTGCAAGGCTACAACATGCCACCCATTCGGATTCCTCCAAATAGCCTTTCTGCCTTTGAAGCAAACACCAAAAGCAGATTCTCTTTCATCAAACTGGAAAAACAAGGAAAGAGAAACTCCTCCGAGAAGGTCCTTGTTCCCCTCTCAGCTCCCAAAGGCTACGTAGATGCTTCTATACAGTTTCTAGGCAGAGATACGTACGTGATTGGTCACTGCTTACATCCTTGATTTGTGGGTTTGTTAAAAAAATAAACCAGTTTATAACTCTTAAGATTTCTGGGTGGTCTCCCATCCGATCATTCTCAATCGTGATATATACTAGAATAAAGTTAAAAGTGTCTTCAGGAAGCAGTGAATACAGGCACGCGTCCATGCACTGGTTCATCGTTTTCTTCTCCTACGATTTATTTTTAGTTTTTGTCTAGCCTACGTTCTCTGGGGGCCTCCTTCTCACATGTCAACAGGCTTGACCTTCAGTTCCTGGCCCAGACAAGGCCGGCCAAATGCTGCCACCTGCTGCAGGTATTGGTTATAAAGTATGGACCTTTTTTTCTTTCTTTTCCAGTTTATGCAAATTACAGCCTTTTTTTTTTCCTTTGCTCCAACAAACAACAAGAGCCCCCCACCCTTAGATACCGTAGCATAAAAAAACTCTGTTTTAAACAGCTAGATAAAATTGCAGGAACTCAAGAGGTACAGCTAGTCCTCAATTTACAACCACAATCGGAACCAGAATTTCCATTGCTAAGCAAGGTGGTTGTTATGTTTAGTCTCACCCAATTTTTATTTTGCCACTGCAGTTGTTAAGTGAGCCGCATGGTTGTTAAGTGAATCCAGCTGTCTCCATTGACATTGCTTGTTTGGAAGCCGGCCTGGAAGGTCACAAATAGCAACCGTCTGGCCCCCGGGAGGCTGCGACGGTCATAATTACATGCCGGTTGTTGCCAAGCACCGGAATTCTGTTCACATGACCATGGTCATGCTGCAGTGGTCGTAAGTGCGAGGACAGGTCATAAGTCCATTTTTTTCAGTGCCGCTGTAATTTGGAAGTTGGCTAAACAAACAATTGTAAGTGGAGGACTACTTGTATGCCCTTTTCAGCAAAGATTGGAAATTTGACTGTGCTGAGTTTTTCCTTGTCAAGAGATTGGACAACCACTTGTCTGAAATGATGTAGGGCAGTGATGGCTAACCTTTTTGTCACTGAGTACCCATAATGCAATGTGTGCACACCCCATGTGTGCACCGCCCCGGTGCATGCGCACGCAACCTTCCCACATGTGCCCTGCCCCCAACCCCCTGTGCGCCCCTGCATGCACATGAGACCTCCCTGTGTGCGCCTTGCCACCAGCATATGTGCACGCGTCTCCCACATGCACACACACACACGTGCATGCACAGCAGGGACCCAAAAATCAGCTGGCTGGCAGGAGGTGCATGCGCGCATGGTGGAACTGAGCTGGGGTGATGGCTCATGTGCCGGCAGAGAGGGCTCTGCGTGCCACTTGTGGCACGCGTGCCATAGGTTTGCCATCACGGATATGGGGTTTCTTGCCTGAGCAGGGAATTGGACTAGAAGACCTTAAAGGTCCCTATGATTTAAAAAAAATAGCCGTCGTGTCCTGAATTATATCATTTAAAAGAAAAAAAGAAAAACTAAAAGTCCAGTGGCACCAAAACAGGAATCTGCCAAGCCATTTGTTCTGTCTGTATAAGGGAGAGGCATTGTCCATTTACCAAGGATTCTACACGCCAGGCAGCTGCTGCTGTAAGACATTGTCTTATCTCTTCTTCTACTTTGCCCATATTCCTCTGCCGAAGCTTTACGTTCCCACCACCCATCTCGACAGCAAAGAAGTTCAAGCTTTCTGTTTTTATGCCCTCTCACACACCCTCTCTGCTTCACTCTGTCTCTTCCGAGGGGTAGTTGGCTGAAAATATGTATGTTTTATAGACAAAGAAACTGTAAGGTCTGAAAACAAGGGACAAACCTTTAACATATAATGTGCTCCTTAAAAAAAGATGCTAATGGGGAATTTGGCTAAACTCAAGATTACACTGGGGGCCATTCCAAGAACTTCACTATAAATGAACTAACAGGGATGTAAAGCCATCCCTGATTCTACATTCAAATTCTCCAAAAATGATTTTTTTAAAAAGGGATTTACAGTCTTAAACAGACCAGGTGGAGGAGGAAGAATTATACATTTCATCACTTGATTACTTGACTGAGAGCACAAAATGAAAATAAAATGTACCGACAGATTATTGACTGGACTGAAAATGCTGGGAACATGTTTACCTATGATAGCCTTCTCCCTCTTTTTCTGTCCCAAGACAATGATTTTCTCCCACTTTGGAGCACACTGAAAAGCAATAGAGGACAAACTGCCTTTCATAATTCTTAGGGACTTTAATTAGGAAGTCCTTCTCTGAAACAGTGCATATTCAAAATACCTGACAACATTCAATTACTGCTAAAAAAGCAAATCTAGACTCATAATCATGGTGGTTAAAAAAGAAATGAAACAGGTTTTTCATCTCTTTCAACAATCAAGCATGGGCTAAATCAAGTTCTAATCCATTTTCAAAAGTTAGCAATCCACATCAAAATAATACTAATTTAATCCAGATTTATTGGCCTGCAGGGGTTTGAATGAAAAAAATACAGCACTTGCTCCAAATATCAAAGGAACATAAAAAAATGCCCTTCTTCTTCCAAAACAATAATGTAAGCTTTAAATCCTAATGTTTTAAATTATGTATATTAAGAATCTTCAATATCAGATGCAAGATTCTAAAGACTTATGATTTCTTGTCTCTTCTTTGAAAAAAAAAAAAAAAGTGTTTCCCCCCTTCTAATCTGGTCTATGAATTAAAAACCTCTTTTTACAAGGAACAAAATTAGTGGAAGAAATAGAGGGGAAGGGGAAGAGTTCACAACAAAATTACCATGCCATTTTAAACTGCTTTTTAAATAATCAGGCATATCTTAACTGTGGATATGGAATTTAAGACCCAGAATTATTCAATAGAAAAAACAGGCATGCTTGATAGAATATTATTAATTGCAACATACTGTATGTGGCTTATTTCAATCAAATATATTTTGCAATGAGCAGATATCAAAGGCTTTAAAACAAAGTATATTTTATTATTCATCAAAACGTTGTGAAATCAGAAGATACTACCTTAGGTAGTGGCCTATGGATTTTTCAGAAGATAAAAAGAACATTTTTCTGGATCTGTCTTCTTGAAATAGTAAGTCTGAAGTCAGGCTTTCTTTTAACAATATTAAAAATCGGGATGGGGAAAATGCCAAGAGATGGGATATACTTTGGAACAGTTTCTACTAGAGCTCACCAGGGAATCCAGACAATCAAAGCTAGGTGTATTGATAATTATCAGGGCTATTATGATGATAGCTAAGTAGCAAATACAAGCCAACATTATGGGAAAGAGACAATAACATTTATTATAAATCAAGAAATAAGTAAATTGAAATAGCTGGATTTAATCTATTCTACTTTTTAAAAAACTAAGATATAAACTAAATATCAAAATTCCTATTTATCTCCGTATCAACATGGATACATTTCATTTGAAATAAAGTCAGGTCACTGGATCAAAGTAGCGTGATCCATGAATACCTACCTGGCCACTCTTATGTCTAGTCCAGAAGATGGTTTGAAGACAAGTGAGACAAGCAACTGTAAAGTAAACCCTTCGTAAATGTGCTCACAACGGTGTGTCCAGGTATGATTCGCAAAGGACCCATCATCTTCTCATTCCCTCAGAAGCAAACGGGAAACCAGACAGAGATATGGATCAGCCTGTACTGCACACATGCATGGTGATTAGGCCAAAATATATAGCATCTTTACCTCAGAAACCTCACTTTCCAAACCAGAAATCAAAGGAGGTAACCAAAACTCTGAATTAAAGACAATTGGATAATGCCAAAACATACACAAGATAGATGTTTGTGTGAATTTCTGTGTATCTGTGTGTGTGTGTCATATATACACATTCGCACACAAACACCACATATATATATTTTTCCCCCAGCGCAGAACTGCTTGTTTCTTTCGGTGGATTCCATTAATGTGCATTGTCGTTCAGAACATGGAGGCCATTTCGTTCTTACAAGATGAGGTGGCCGTGGCCGTTTTCACAGCTGTGGGGAAATTTAACATCCTGCCCAGAATGGTGAAGAAAGGAGTGACTGTGCTTTCTCTGAAGTGTACCAGACTGTTAGGCTGCAGGATTATTGCAACTAGAGAAGTGATATTTACCTCTGCAAAGGAGAATGCAAAGTTCCAAAGTACACATGCCTAGAATTTGTCTAAAACCTCATTATATTATAAAAGGTCTTTGTCCATCCAAATTTCACACCTCTTCTTCTACGAAAACAGTAATGTCGAATATGATTTCCTCCATTAGTCTAATTCTCATTACTTTTACCCCCTTCTCAGATCACCTTGACATTTTTTTTTAGTTTTTAAGTGTGTTATCCAAACCCCAGGATACTTCTCCTAAAACGTGTCTAGCTCATGTTAGATGGCTCGTTTCTGGGGAAATAATGTTTTAATTTCTCTGTTCAGAACGATATGAAAGATTTTGAAATACAACTGCAGAAGCAAATTTTAATTGGGAAATTTATTGGAAGGCAAGATATGTATATCTGGGTGTGTTGTACATACATGCATCTGGTCCCAAATTTCAGTGGTTGACTCTAAACAAAAAATAGAAACCTCAGTCTCCTTCTGCATCTGGAATATAACAGAAGGCCATTATTTCCAAATAAATTTGAATCATGTCAAAAGAATAGGAAATGTTTGAACCATAGATAAATCTTAATTATAGTACCTATAAAGAATAATTACAATATTTGGCAGGAGAGGGGCTTAAAATGATGTGACATGCAGCTTTTCCATACAAATACATCTCTTTTAAAAACTTATCATCTATATATATATATATTTATTTAAACTAAGCTAGGACAATTACATATTTACACACTTGTACAACTGCTACAATTATTTCAAAGTACGTTTTAAAGAAGGGGAGTAAGGATCAGCTGAGCCAATGTAAGAGATCTTGTTCTCCCTATTGCTTCATGTCAAGTCTTCATCTTCAAGTAATACAAGTATTATTTAGAAACAAAGCTACCTGATTATGGGCTAAGCTTATTTTGGCTGTAATGAGGAATGAAAGACTGAGTAAAAATGGGAGGGGAGATACTACAATTTGGTAGGTGACTGAAAGCACTTAATTTTATAATTTGTCTGCCTTTGAAAATGACTATGCAAATCTATGCAAAAATATCCAAAACCAGGTATTTCTGGCCTAGCACTTCATTCTGGTTAGAGTGCTTTTTAAAATCTGCAGCCAGTGGGGCCCGATCGGCTGTTTTATAATACAGTAGTCCTTTTACACGGCGTAAGTGCTTTGAAGTGTTCTTGGTGTAATGGAGAATGAAGGATGTGGTGTAGTGATGTATATTATTTATAGGTTTATACATCGATCCTTTTCTATTTATTGAACTGTGTGGTAGAGAAAGATACTGGATATTATTGATACAGTTGAATGAATTCACCAATTGATTCTGTTATTGACAGACCCATTTAGAGATACTCAAAACAAAACATACTTTCAAATGAGAATTTCTCCCTATTATCACCGAAACACTGATCTTTTGTATAGCTGTGCCAATCTGAAGCAAAACACCTGTTATATGTACCTATCCTAAAATCTATAAAATAATATTGATAAGAAGAGACAAGTTGAAAGGCTTTGTAAAGAAAAATTCAGACGGCATTGTGTGTGCGTGCGTGTGTGTGCATATACAGGAGTAACGGAGCTCAAAAATATTATCTTAATATTGTAAAAAAGGGATGTTTTGTAACTTTTAATTACTGTGTGCAAATCAACCCTCTGTTTGTAGGTGAAGCATCTTCATGTATTTGCAAAGCCTAGTTGTCTTTATTAACTACATTTCAAAACCTTTTAAATCAGGAAAGATTTATAATACATCCTTATGGGTTTGCCATTTATACTTCGACACTACATGTGAAAATAAGTCAGAGTATTAATTAAATCGATTAGCTTCCATTGAACATGCATTTGTAAATGGATCCCTTAGCCAGTTCGAACAGCACAAGCGATACTGTAAATTGTACAGATAACAACAGATTCTTGTTAATTGTTACTGGGGGGAAGGAGCTTTTTTCTTCAAAGATGCTTAGCTTCTTTTGTATGTCTTCCCTTCTGTACTTTGACAGGAAGAGAATCTGTAATTTCAATTCTTTCTTTTAAAAACGCCCGTCCACCCATTCAGGAGATTCAAGACGAAGGAAGGGAGAAATGATTTTTAATTCACCTTTCGCTGCTTTTTCTGGCCTTTCCATTCTACTTGAGTTCCAGAGTGGGGCTCTTTTCTCTGATAAATGACTCCAGATATATTTTCTTTCTCTCCCTATACAACAGACGCTCAAACCGGCAACGAAACGGGCCTTCTAATGATTCCCCCCCTCCACCCCAGATAAAAATATATAGTAAAAGTGTGCTTGAGGATGTGGTGGGAAGCATCTAATTCCCTATGAAACTGACACCAAAGTAGGACAAGACGGGGGTGTGGGGGGGGGAGGAGATGGTGTGTTTGATGGCTGAGGGTATGACTGCTTTCTCTTCCTTTCTCCCCCTCCCCAGGTGACATTCAGGGAATAAATGACCTGGACTCTTTGTCGGGTGAGATGGAGCTGGCGGTCAGTTTCTTGACCAGGAAATGGCTGCTTTTCACGTAGCACTGAAGAACTGTGGCTCAGAATTCTCCACTCAAGCAAAATTCCTTATGACTGGGTGTAGGGTTCACTGCCTCCTACAAAGCTTAAATCAGAGTCTCTTTCTCTCTCTCTCTCTCTCTCTCTTCCGATTCCCTACATGAAAAATGCTGTTTTGTTTTGTGTTCATTTTCATTTTTAAGAATTGCTGTACTGTCACATTTCATATTCTGGGTTTCAAGAAAGAGGAAGAAAAGGAGATACTTTCCCTTCCAATGGAAATATTACTTCTGGTGGGGAGGGTGGACTTCAGGGGGGAAAGGTTATTTAGACAAAAAGGGCTAATGCACCGAGACAAGAAAGGAATAGAATTTGGAGGGATTCTATCGAAGAGCCTGGAAAGGGAAAAGAGAAGTGAAATAGATACCGAAGGACACAAATGTCTGTGAAGAAGAGAAGAAAACTGGGGAAAAAAGAATACAAAGAGCGTTGGAAGGAAAGTAGCAAAAACATATTAAAGGGAAATAAAGGGAAGGTGTCCGAATGCAAGAAAAAGGCTTTTTAAAAATATAATATTTGATCAGGGGGGAAAAAGTAGACAGTTGGAAGGAAGGAAGGAAGGAAGGGAGGGAGGGAGGGAGGAAGGAAGGAAAGAAAGAAAGAAAGAAAGAAAGAAAGAAAGAAAGAAA
>JANHFT010006686.1:0-10843 GCA_032467955.1 Pseudoxenodon macrops | reverse complement strand
AGAAGATGGGGTAGAAAAAAAATACCCAGACAGTTTCAATCTGGTGGTGGGGGGGGTTGTAGAAAAAATGTGGGGGAAGGGTCAGTTCAGGAAGTGGGGGCAATTTAAAATTTGAAGTCTTTAGAAATAGATAATAGAGGGAAATAGCAAAATTTGGCATGGGAGACAAGCCCTTCCCAATTTTAGGATATGGTGATATCCTAAGATATAAGGGAATATGAAAAAGGTTCCAGGGTTTGACAGGATGTGAAACTTCTGTAAATTTGGGAAGCTGAAGGGAAAAATTCACCCCAAATTTAAAACTGAGTGCATTAAATAGAAGTTGTGGAGAGAAGTTTATACGGTGACCAATTAATTATTAAATTTAGTTAAATTTATGCATGCATAATTCAGAATTATGGAATTGCAAAATGTATGAATATGCAAATAATATACAACATGTATATGATTAAACCTTTAAAAATATTTATTGCCTGGTTTGCTATACCTTACCCCTTCTTTGCAATGTTGTACTTTCATTGATTAGCCATAAAAATGTAAAGGTCCTATTAATAACCAATTGTTTTCCTTCTATAATTGGCTTCCACTTATTTAAGCCCATCTCTTGGAAATGACAAATATGCTATGATATGTTTCCTCATCCAAGGGACCATGGAAAAAAAATATGTTGGTTATGAACATAACACTGCAACATACTGAAAAGATTAAATCAAAATCTAAATGTCCTATATTGTGCATATTGGTGATTTTAATATAATTACTATTCAAAGGAGATGAAGCAATATTTATATGGAAACTAAGCACATTAAAACAAACACTTTAAAAAATCTATTTAGCATTCAGGATTAAAATTATTGCACTCGGTTATTATATGCAAAAATATACACATGTAAAAACTGCTGAGAAAGCTAGGCTATTCCATTATTCCAAATAACAGGAAGCAGATATTATAAGTAGTATGTAAATAGTGGTAAAAGATTGTGCGCATATTCAGATTTAAGACTAATTTACAAAATAATGTTCTATCTGGGACTGCTGGGTACAAAGCATAACATTAGTAATATTTCTGTATATTATTTTAGAATATTATTCACATGTCCTATCTACACCAAAATAATTAAAGAGGTTTGCATGCAAAGTATGCTAAACAACAGTGCTGCAATTGTCTTAGTCAAAAAACTGTATTTATCATATTTTTCTGAACAGCAAGGTAATCTTATGTAAAAAACATAATTTCCATATGCAAAATAATTAATTATATTTAATGCATATTTAAGAATCATATTATTTGAAGATCATTATAATTATTTTATATACCAGAAAAATATACAGTACTTCGTATGAACCATTTTTGAAATGTGATCAAAATGATCAAATCCTGCATCACCTAGAATTAAAATCATATACAAAATGTATGCTCTAATTAAAAATGCTGAATATTTTTAATACAGTATCCAAATAAAATAAAAGTTTGTTTTGTTAAATAAAACATTCAGTAGCATTACTGAATTAAAGAGAGATATTAACCACATAAAAATAAAAATGCAAATAGTAACTACAGTATTCAGAAAAAAATAGTAAATAAAATAACTATAAATGGCAAATAAAATTAGATTTTTTTCAAATAATGTGTTTTCACATCAAGGATTAATATCCAACATTATTTCATTTAAAAATGTATAAAAGGTAAATTGTTGTTATATAAGAGAACCAAATGCTGTAAGTTTCTACAGGTTATTTATTAAGATAAGTATTATCTGGGTTGATGGAATATTCTCTCAAATATTAAAATCATGTATAAAACCAATTATAATTTTTACATACAGTGAATATAGAAAAATAATAACCAAACTATTAAATGAGTGTGTATAAATTAAACATGCCATTGAGAAATGTCACTTTTGCAAGAAACGTTCAATAAACATTCATGTATAAATATTTTTCATTAAATGCATTGCAAATTTGCAATGTTTTAATTTCTTTGATCTAAGATAGAAATGTTAAATCTAGTATTATTTAAATAGACCTGATTTGTAATATGGATTTTCACAAAATATATAAGAAATAATATAAGAAATAATCTATGAATCTATGCAAAATAATATTCAGCACATTAGAATTTTAGGTCCTAAGGAAGCAGAAAAATAGAAGAAATGTATCCAGTATTTAAGAATATTACATTAAATGGAAATTAACCTTCATTTAATGCCCTAAATATCAATGAAAGGCAAATTTAGCAAAGCAGCTTACCCAGTTTTTAATTTCCAAATACATTTAGGTAGCTGAATATTATAGCTGAAATGTGAAACAAGGAATCTAACTAATTTTCAGAAACAGAACTATACAATTTCCTTCTTTGATGTTATATATTTATGATGTAAAACTATTGTAAGAGCATTTTTTAAAAATAGGAAAGGTAGCTGTAGTTGGATTACAAATGTATGCTACATAAAAAAACTAAAAACCCGCAAACATTTGGTGTAGAATTTAATTAAACTTATAGGACATCATATGAATGACAGTCATACCACATTTGTCTGAATGCTGAATTTTTAGAATTTAGGTAACTCATTTGTTAATTTTCTATGAAAAGTGTATGCCACAGTGTTGCTATTTAATGCTGTTGAAGTGGTAATTCTCATCAGTTAAATAGTTAATAACTACAAACAATATTTGTGAGAGATTCATTTGGATGGATTCAGGTGGGTATTCCGTTGTTTGCCGTAACATTTTTATAGAACATGTAACTGCCTAGCTTCTGAAATTACTGAGATCATATTCTAACTTAACAAATAAAAATGTAAGAAATATTCTTGAAATATTACAATACATATTGGTCATTAGCTGTGTGTAGGAGTCGCAAAATCTTGCCTACAAAATTAATGCTGCATTGCCTGAGTTTTAAATGCACACATTTCATACATTTTTCAGTAACTTGAAATTTTAGTTGCTTTATGCAGTCCTTATTTTCATACATGATTTCACTATATCACACATGCCGAAAGAAAATTGAAATGTTCTGTGCAATTATTAAACTTGTCTAAAATTCACATTCGGGATCAAAAGAAACACAAACGTCAATTTGTGCAATATGGAGAATGAAGGTGGTTACAATGGAGCATTTTAGAAGCGGGGGTGGGGTGGGGGATGAAAAACTGTTGCATTTAGCTCCAAGGTAATTATTTCTTTAAATGTTTGACTTTTTTCTTTAGCCTACAGTGCTGTAATTGGTGATTATAAGGTCTGTGAATGCTAAGAATTGAGGATTGCAGATACTGTATCAAATGTGTTTTACTGTTAGGTTGAATGCCAGTGAGCGAAGAACAACATGGGGATTTTTTTGCTTTATTGTTGCTCGGTGGGGGAAAAAAAATACTGATTTTATTAGTTTCCAAGTGAGGAAGGAAGCAGATCATGTACCACAACTCAGGATCACAATCCTGGAAGCACCATCAAGAAAGAGGCACCCAATTTTATTGAACAATAAGTATCAGCAATTGCAAATCTCCCTTCCAAGCCTTTTAACTTGGAAATCAAACTGGATTAATTAAATTATTTTGAGATCCAAAGCTCCATGGTTACAACATAGGCACACACAAGCATATCCCAATCCTTCAGTCTGGCTGGCGTGCCCAACCCACGGCTGACATGCTTGGTGCTTTGCATGTCATTTCAGTCTATGTGTTTGACCATAAAGATTCAGTACATGTCACCATAGAAGTCTGGATCATATAGAGCATATACACTTATTCTGTATTCTGTACACTTATCACATCTTAAATGAATGTCATTTGGAACATCACACTTGGTGTGTGTACTTTTTTAAATTAACTTTTTGCAGGAACATTGCATTTTCTAGCTGGACACATCACAAACACATCTAGCGGTTTTTTAAAAGCTGCAGGAAAAGCAAAGAACCAACCCCTCCATTCTCTAATTTATATATTTCACCCAAAGCCTAGTTATTGCTGTGCTGACAGGCTCACGTATCTCGTGAACAAACGTTAAAAGGGAGGAGATAGGTAGGAAATAACAGAAAATTATGTCTTCGTGGGCCAATTGCGCCAAACAGGAGAAAATCTTAATGAAAAACCAGCAATAGGCAGGCTACAAGGTAGAATCCTGAATGCAAAAAAAGAGTGGTGTACAATTGGTCACGGCACGTCCTCCTAGCAAAAGATAATTACTTCCCTTTGATTAAATTCATAGTTTCCTTGAACTTAGAACTGTGCTTTGGGTGAAGCACCAGCCACAGGGATTTAGAAGGAGAAGGTGCAAAAGTTGGAAGCCTGGACAGCAGAAGAGATTACCGGATATCCTACAGCATTCCAGGGTGATTTTATAGTTGCACCAAATAACGCAGAAAAATAATATTACCAGCATTAAAATTATATTAATTGCCATTGTGTGTGCTTATAGGTGTAATCATAAAAATGTAGGTAACCCATATCTGGGTTAGAGATGTTTGCTGTTTATTTAAATATTTTTGGGGTGGGGGAAGATAATTAAGTAGGTTTTTATTGTTAACTTGCCTTCTACAACTTTTGCTCTCCAACCTAAATGGCCTTTTGGTAGTCCAGAAATAAACGAGGTTTAGATAGGCTGGATATTTCTGCTAATTTCCATAGCCTTTCTTTGCTCAATAACTACCTTGGCTGGATAGTGCCTTCCAGAACATTCGGCCTGTGGTAGGCCCAAATTCATCCATCAAAATGGCTTTCTAAGAAAGCCCAGTCTCTCTCTTTGCTTCTTCTCCCTCTGGAGAACTTGAGGGTACACCTTTTAAGGAGATAAACTGGTCTCCAGCACTACCAGTTGCTGCAAACCTCAGCATGGTTTCTTTCACCTGCTCTACCACCATTTCACAAGGATGCAGGACAGGAACGCATGAATTAATATCAAGATAAGCTTTGCTGTTGAAGAGGGCAAGTAATTTCTATCAAGGACAGTGGCGCCCTCTTGCCAAAAGATTTGGGAATGCCAGGTTCAAAAATAATTCCCTGAAAACGTGCAGAGGTGTTTCACGCTTTCACGGCCATACAGTAGAAGTGTCCTGGGTCTTTCTGGCCCAGCCCAAAATATACAGGACTGAAGCTCACTGCAAAGTATTTGAACAGAGGGGAAAGGGGAAATGACAGCTGGGGTAGAAAGAGGAGGAAGGCACAGAACAGGTAGCAAAGCCACAAAAGGACTCGCAAGGTATGAGAATATATGAAAGGAAAGAGGTATATATACATGTATATAAAGTATACTTCTTTAGGAACTGAGCTCTATGGAATAAGCAAATCAGGACAAAAAAGAAGACCACTGCTTTGATTTAATTTTAAATTCAAAGCAATTTAATGAGGATTTCTTCCCCTGTGGGAAGAATTTTCCTCTTCTGTCACCTTAAAAATTACAGTTTGGGGGACAATTTCTGGAAGAGGGCTAGGAGCTTAGGCCCAGATTTCAGGAGACGCATGCAGGTGGGAATGTCCAACAGAATATCTGTAATAGGCAAATCCCCTGCTTTGCTCCACCCAATCCACAGATGAGAAGGGAAAATTATACAGCTTAAAAAAGGGAAGAGTACATGGGAAGGCAAGGATGAACACCCTTTGAATGGTGCAGGAGTAAATACGATTAAGGATTCTACAGACAAAAACACACCTGTGCCATGGGTTCACCTGTGTCCCCCATTGTGGCCAATCTCTACGTGGAACTACAGGTAGTTCTCGACTTATGACCGCAATTGAGCCCAACATTTCTGTTGTTAACTAAGTGAGATATTTGTTAATTGAATTTTGTCCCATTTTATCATCTTTCTTGCCCCAGTTGTTAAGTGAATCACTGTAGCTGTTACGTTAGAGGCAAAGCTGATAACTGAATCTGGCTTCCCCACTTGTCAGAATTTCGTAAAAGGGGAATCACATGACCCCAGGACACTGCGACCGTCATAAATATGAACCAGTTGCCAAGTGTCTGAATTTTGAGCATGGGACCCTGGGGGATTCTGCAATGGTTTTAAGTGTGAAAAATGGTCATAAGTCACTTTTTTTCAGTGCCGTTGTAACTTTGAACGGTCCTTAAATGAACTGTTGTAAGTTGAGGACTACCAATCCTTCAATTGCCCCCACCATCCTGCCGGAACCGGTGAAGCTTCATGGATGAGAAGCAAAATGTCTTCCTCAAGAAAAAACAGCCCAGTTGATGTCTGACAAAGATGTCTGACAAAGAGCAATTCAGTATCTTTGAGAAGGACAAAAGAATCCAGAGCGATGCCTACAGCTCTACTAGCCTAGTGTAGGCGCCCAGTGGTGTTTGCAGTGGATGACACCAACATCCATTTTGACAGGTATGTATGTAGCCTCTTTGAAGGTATTTCAGGTAGTCCTCAACTTACAACAGTTCATTGAGTGACCGTTTGAAATAACGGCGACACTGAAAAAAAGTGCCCTATGACCATTTTCCACATGGCCATTGCAGCATCCCCATGGTCACGTGATCAAAATTCAGCCGCTTGACAATTGTCTCATATTTATGACGGTTGCAGTGTCACGCGACCTTCCGGAAAAGCAAAGTCAATGTGGAAAGCCAGATTCACTTAACAACCCTGTTACGGACTTAACCACTGCAGTGATTCACTTAGCTGCTGTGGCAAGAAAGATCGTAAAACGGGGCAAAATTCACTTAACAAATGTGTTGCCTAGGCAAGAGAAATTTTTGGACTCAATTGGGGTTGTAAGTTGAAGGCTACCTGTCTGAGAAGATCCTGGCTGTAGGTTGGGGGAAAGGGCAGTTTTTTATGATCTGAAAAAGGTCTTTGTATCACAAAGTGAGAAGCCAGACTCGGGATGGGATTAAGAATAGAATAGAATAGAATAGAATATTCTTCATTGCCCAAGTATGATTGGACACACAAGGAATTTGTCTCTAGTTCATAAGCTCTCCGTATACATACAAGCAACAAAGTGATAAAAACATAATTCATAAGATACAATCATAAGTCATACAATAACTAACAAGTGATAATGATAAGTCAAACATGTTATTAACTTAATAACTGCAGTGCTTCATTTAACGTCGCAAAGAAGGTTGTAAAATCAGGGATGATGTGCTTAAGAACCACGTGACTGAGGAACCGAAATTCTGAGCTCCATTGTGGTCGTAAGCCGAGGACCATCCGTACCGTTACGGAAGGCATAGTCAATAGAAGAACAAACAAGGGAAGGGAAGAGTTACACACGCCCACGTAGTACCAGGGCTCTGATCCAAATTGGAGGAGAGGGGAAATAAACGCTTTTAAGCACAGACTAAGCAGCCTTGGCTCTCGCATTTAGCTCAGGAAAAGATTCCTTATGAGAGCAAGCCTTTGAAGTAATCCAAACTGTTAACCAGGTTAAATGTTAAAGCACTGGGGGTTTAAAAGAAAAAGAAAAAAAGATAGAGGAAAATTCTTCTTTTGGCATGGGTAAGCTGTAAATGTGCTAGTCTGTAGATTAACAGCATCTAAAGATAAGCTTAGGGAAAAAGCGGGTTTCCTAGGAAGGAAACAGTGATTTCCTTTTCAAAATCAATGAAAGCGACTGCTCTGTGCCCCCTTGCTGGAGAGCAAACCCCAGACGACTTATTTGCAAATTACATGCAAAAGGCTGAGCAGGGGGGTTTGATCTTGCACGCTTTCTCACCTCCAAGCCATTAAATAGGAAGACATGAAGTAGTTTGTAAAATCTGGGCTTTTCTGTAAACCAGGCACACTTCACCATTGCCAGAGCTACTATATTCTTTCACAAGGATTCCTTTGTGAAGTCAGTTGTTGAAAGACACAAGGAGCAGGAGCTCCAAGGGAGCGAGCGAGAAGCAGTAAACAGACAATGCTGTATTCTTACAGAATAACAGCATTGGAAGGGACCTTGTAGGCCATCTAGTCCACCCCCACCCACCCACCTCAAGCAGGAGACCCTACATTTCTGACAGATGGCAGTCCAATCTTTTCTTGAAAGCTTCCAGTGATGAAGTTCCCACAACAACTGGATGCAAGCTGTTCCATTAGTTGATTGTTCTCACTGTCAGAAAGTTTCACCTTCTTTCTAGGTTGAATCTCTCCTTGATCAGTTTCCATCCATTGCTTCTTGTCTGGCCTTCAGGTGCTTTGGAAAATAGCTTCCTCTCTGTGGCAGCCCCTCAAATATTGGAAGACTGCTATCCTGTCTCCCTCGGTCCTTCTCTCCACTAGACTAACCATGCCCAGTTCCTGTAACCGTTCTTCATATATTTTAGCCTTCTGGTTGCTCTTCTCTGCACTCTTTCTAGAGTCCCAACATCTTTTTTAAAGTGTGGTGACCAAAACTGGATGCAGTTTTCTAGGTGTGGCCTTACTAAGGCTTCATAGAGCGGTATTAATACCTCACATGATCAGTTATGTTAGTATAATATCGAATTTATGCTCTTTGGTTCTAAATTTATGGTTATGCTCTAAAATAGCTTTCTGCAGCTTGGAAAATTGCAGGAGGCCAAATTGGTTGGGGATTATAGCAGAGGTGGGTTCTGAATCTTCCTACTGCCGGTTCGCTCAGGATCGTGCCTTGAGTGCGCGTGCGAGCGAGTGCACGTATGGCAGTCAAAAGCTAGCTTCTGCGCAGGGGCAGAAGCAAAACCCAAGATGGCTCCATGACAGAACTGGCTCCATGACATAATCACAGAGTTACTACCTACTCTATAGAACCTGATAGAACCAGTAGCAACCCACCTCTGGATTATAGGTAAATAGTCCAGAGGTAAGCACCTTGGGATGGGTAGATTTAGAATTTGGACACTGTGGTGTAGGTTCATTCACACAATGGCTGTCATGGGAAACTAGCCCAAATAGGCAACACCAGTCACAAAACATATATAGGCAGTCCTTAGCTTGTGGCCACAATTGGGACCAGAATTTTAGTTGCTAACCAAAGCAGTTGATAAGTGAATTGTGCCTGATTTAAAGATCTGTTTTGCCATTTTTGTTAACTGAATCACTGCAATTGTTAAATGACTCATGGAGTTGATAAGCAAATCTGGCTCTCCCCCACCCCCCTGATTTTAGTTATCAGCGGCTGCCTTGGAAGATTGCAAATGGTGATCACATAACCCTGGGACCTTTGAATATGAACTATTAATTTAATTTACATTGTTCCTTGATCAATTTGGGAACAACTGAATAGTGAGTTTGCAGCAGAATATAGGATGCAGTGGTGAGATTGCAACAGAATGGAGGGTGCATTCAAGAAAATATACAATATTTCAGGGATATTGTATTCGTGGAAAATTAATTAATATGCAGGACTTTTCGAAAGGAAATAGGCTGAATGTACAGTAGATAGAAGTTGGGGACAGGTCAGTCACAGATTAGTGGAGCCACCTAGTGGCCACTTTAACAACTAGCTCAACGTCAAAAAGAGTGCCTTGTATAGCTTTTTGTTGTTGTTGTGTCATGTCTGACCTATCATGACCGCACGGACAACGTTAGAGGAGGAAATGCAGTAAAAATTGTTTCTGTAAAAACATTTTATTTTGCTTCATGACCAGAAGGCAGCCCTTTTCTGTGATCACCCCAATGCTTTGGAACCCCCCCCTCATGACACCTTCCCCAAGTTCGCCCAGCCTCTTTGTTATTGAACTTTTTGCAAGAACAATAATATTTAGGCAAAACTTTTTTAATTCAATGGCAATTGAGCTGTGCTTATTTTTTCTTTCTTACTTTTTATGTCTGCATTTGTGTTTGTGGAGGAGTGTTTTACTTGGTATTGGGCTTGATGAAGTGTTATTATATATTAGCTGCTTTTGCTTGTACCCCAGGTCTGGGGGGGAAAGAAAGAGAGAGGGAGAGAGAGGGGGGAGAGGCAGGGAGAGAGAGAGAGAGAGAGAGAGAGAGAGAGAGAGAGAGAGAGAGAGAGAGAAATTTATTAAACTAAAATAGAAGCTTTTCATTAAAGAAACAAGGCAATTAAAATGCTACGCTGAAATAGGAATTCAATCAAACAAAAGGATGCATTCAGTCTTTGCTCTTCCACACACACACCTAACTTTGGATAAATCAATAAAATATGACAAACTTAACTGAAACAACATAGAGGAATGAACCCACGTGCAATATAGAACAATGTGGCACAGTATTTATATTTAATATGCACATAACAATATCCTTTTTTTCCACACAACCACTAGACCAAACAAAAGAGTGGATTATATTTGAACTCAGCATATTGTGCAAATCCGTCCCCCGCCTTTTATTTCCCCATCCCACAATAGTAAAACTTGGAAGCCTTGTTCTCAATTACTTACCAAAGCAAAGCAGATGCCCCCATAATTTAACATCCAGGAGGTAACAAATGATGATCTTCGGGAAAATTGTCCTATGTTTCTTCGCATTCTTTCACTTTTCAGTTCTGCAGAATTTTAGAAAACAATTGAATGTAGGAATTGCAATGGAAACGGCATATGATTTGTAATGACTAGAATCTTGCAAGAGGCAGCAGTATTATTTTCTTATCTTGCTTTTCAATCAAAATGTTTACATCATTATTATTACAGGTATTCTTGACTTATAAACAATTCATTGAAGGTTTTTAAGAAGAGATTGGACAGCCATATCTACTCTAGAACTGCTGGTACACCCAAATGTCATCAACTTGGGGAAAATTGTCTCATATGAGTCTTTCGAGAGAAGGGCGGTATATAAATTTAATAAATAAATAAATAAATATATTAAACGAAAAAGGGGAATTGAAAACTAGACTAGAATTAAAAGAACAAGAGGTGGAATTGGAGTGGTGGTCATACCTACAAATTCAATCATGTTATGCGAAGGATATGAAAATGTGGGGTA
>JANHFT010006685.1:349123-360935 GCA_032467955.1 Pseudoxenodon macrops | reverse complement strand
AAGTGATTAGAAAAGTTAGCAAGATAGCTAATCGTATCATTTCTCAGCACTCAGGCCCACAGAAAATTGCTGTTCTGTGGCCTCCTTGTGAGAGGCAGCTGTCTGGAGCACATGAGGGTGATCTCCCATTGTCTCCTTCTCCAGAAGTTCCAAGGACCCAATCCACTCACTGGTTCCTTGGTCTTTGCCATAGTTGTGAGTTCCACTTTCACAGAGCTGTCTTCAGTTCACCATATCTTCCACCGAAGTTCAGAACTAGATACATTCAATCAATGTCTTAAATCTATCCCCAAATTATGTATAATTACTGACACTTGCTTTCTGTTGTGTTATGTCAGAATACCCAAGGATGCCCTCCTTCTCCCTTTCTTTTTAATTTGACCCTAAAGCCTCTTTCTTTTGCTATCAGAAGCTTAAAGACATTATAGGAATTACAGGAAGGGAGGCAAAATATATAATATATCAAAATGGGGATGATAATTTCAGAGTAGCAGAGTACCTCTATTCCTACTCTCCTTTTGTTAAGAGTTGACTTTATTATCCTAGTTATCCTAATTATAACTTGGATTAATTCAACTTCATGATATCAGATCTTAGTAAGCATTTTATCTTATTTAAGGTACTGTTTTTTAGGTTGTATCCCAAATGTTTACTGTGGCATAAAGATACCTGAAAATGTTAAATTTGCAATTACCTCCTATTTTGATACAAATGAATAAAGATGTGGACAAAGAGTTTAGTGTATTTTTAAATGATTGTGGTAAGGCATATGTGATTAAAAAGTATTTACTGTATCTCCAAAGCTGGTTACTATTTCAATTGTAGTTATTTTTTCTATTTATTCCTCTTAACATTACTTCAAGCAAATGTATGCCTTATTAAATAAGTTTACTTGACAAAAACTGATTTTTAGGATATTTTTTTCCTTTTACAACTTATCATTGTGTTCTAAAATTGTATTTATTTTCTATTCTTTCTAAACGTTCTATATCTGGACACTTATTTTAACTTGGAACTAGGAATTTTAAAACTCAAGTATCACTTGAAATTTGGTTTTCTTATCTTGGGCATCTGAGGAAATCCTTCCCAAGACTTCTTTACTATCACATTTGCTGTTAAAGTTTCAGTTGAAGAGCTGAAAATTTAACTTTTAACCCTTCCTCATTATCTTGTCTTCTTAAATTAAGAAAATTGGAAAAAGAAGCAGCTGTTTTTAAAAACGTGGCTGCTTTAATAAGTTGCAGGAAGAAGCTTAGAACTTGCATACATTCTGAAGCTTCTCTTCCAAATGTAAAGTGTTACACAGAGGGCTTATGAATACCAATGTAAAAGTAGACTAATATAGAAGTAGACTAGTTGCTCATATTTCAGATTATTGCTATTTCCATTAGATCTTTGGAAACTGAACCTGTTTTGGAAGGTTCTAAAACTCTGCCTGGAGATAAGCTGCTCCTCACAAGTACCGACAAAAATGTGTTTGAAAAATATCTGCCTTGGCTCATCTGTAGGGCTTTAAACTAAAACTGGAGGGGAAAGGACTGTGGTTTATAGGATCAAACTCAAAGCATAAATCCCGACAAAGCAAATCAGACAATGAGGAAAGATGTTGTGAGAAGAAAGGAGCACTCAGGAATAAAACAAGAGATACAGGAAGCAAACAAAGGGTTAGTTTTAATGTCTATACACCAGTGCTCAGAGTTTGGGAACAATGAGGGAAGGTAGAATATTGTTGCTATTTCTGAAATTTGATGGAATGGAATCCATGATTGGAGCAAATTGCTAGAAGGATATAAATTGATCAAATGAAAAAGGCCCAACTCAAAAAGAGGGGGAGAAGTTGCATTGTATGTAAAGCATTACTATCTCTCTACAGAAATATACAATACTAAGGGGGGAAGCTTTTGGATAAATGTTAGAAGCAAAGGAAATGACATTACTATAGATTGCAATACTGCAGGGCAGCCAACCACGTAGAGGAAATAGATGAGGTGGGCATGAAACATACCACTGAATTTAACTAACCTGATGTCAATGGGGGAATAAACTCTGCAGCAAGTGGGATAGTGAACAGATTTCTGATGTGTCTAGCTATCATCCAAAAGTTGGAAGACGGCTTAATCCTAATTAATAGAGATGAAATAGTTGAGGGAATGGAAGTTGTAGGAACTTTAAGAATGAGTGACCATGTCATACAACCTGGAACTTCCATTCACAACCATAATCCATTCCAGAGCTTCGGTCGGCACCCGATTTGGTTGTGAACGAAAGCAAGACTGACTGTGCATGCATGGACACACAAAAAATGGCGTCAAAGGGAAAATTGCCATAGCAGGGGAAATCGCCTGTTTGAATGTAGATGGAAGATATGTTTGTGAACAGAGTCAAGCAACTAGCAGATTTTTTGTTTGGAAACCAATTTAGTTGTGGTCTGAGGCATTCATGAACTGAGGTTCCACTGTACTAGAATTCATCATAAAGCAGGCACCAGTGACTGAACAAAGACTGAACAAAACTTCAAAAGAGCTGGCTTTAACAAATTAAAAGAGATTAGGAAGGATTCCATAGACAGGGAAAATAGTTCAGGATACATAGGAAACTTTGATAAACTAGATACTAAAGACCCAAACAAAAACAATATCATAGTGAAGAAAACCAAGGAACTCCAGGTGAAACCAAAATGGTTGCACCAAGAGCTCACTGACAAACTGAGGGATAAAAAGAATAAGTATAGAAAATGAAGCACATATATAGAATACTAGCAAATAGCCTGAATCTGCAGGGATGGAGTCAGGAAGGCTAAGGATCAGAATGAACTAATATTTGCAGTGATCAATCAGAGAGAGATCCAATCTGGAGTTAAGGAGAAACTTTCTGACAGTGAGAACAATTAATCAATGGAACAGTTTGCCTCCTGGAATTGTGGGAGCTCCATCACACGTGATTTTGAAGAAAAGATTGGACAACCATTTGTACAGGATGGAATAAAGACCCCTTCCTTGGGTTGAACTAAAAGACCTCCAAGGTCCCTTCCAGCCCTATTATTTTAAGCATCGTGTGCAAAAATTGATGCTGAAAGCACCATGTTTCCACTTGTTGTTTCATTTTCCACACACTCCAGAGAGAATTGACATCATAACACTTTGAGATGTATTCAGGTCATTACTGTTCTTTTTTGCAATAAAGCCAGAGTGGCCTGACAAATACTGGCTAGAAATCAAGGCCATTGACGTTGAGAAAGTGGGACTGAGATTGATCTTCTCACTTTGTTTTCCTGATTGCTACTTTATTTGGTGCCATTCTTCAACTAATGACTCTTAGTTGGTAGGGATTGTGGACCCCTGTGTGTCAAATACAGGCTGGCTTGACACAAATGACTGGCCCACTCAGCTTGCCTACCTGAATAACTAATTGGTTCTTGAATAGTGATTAGTGACAACAAAGTAGATGCCGGATAAAATGACAAACATATGAGAATGAATCTCTCAGTCAAGTATAGAAGAATAGTGAGAGTCAATGTTCTTTTCATTAACCATTAAATAAGGCAGACATAATTCCCAGGTCATCTCCATTCATCTAGTCCATTGTCTGGAAACAAAGTGTGCTTGGAACGGTCTGTTTCATGAGAGCCAATCATTTTGGCAGCCTCATTACTATGACCTCACTAAGACTCCTGTGTCCACAGTGCAGAATGTATTATTGTCTCTCTGCCCCCTTCAGCCATGGAACATGACCGATGTATGTGATTTCTGAGCATATAAATCATCCATCTTGACCTTGACCTTGAAAAGACAGGGAGGTTGAATGCGCCTGAATGCGGCAGACAGAAAAGGTGGAAGAGGGATGAAAAAAATCAAAGGGAGCTTTCTATATAGCCACACAAAGGCTAAACATCTTCATGTAATGTACCAGGGCATTTACCTCTTGGTTACCTACTCATCCTTATGAATGCAGTTCATTTTAAATCATGATAGACAACAATACAAAAAAATATATAAATGATTATAAATGCAATAAAATAATAGATTCAAGATGAAGAGGCAAGACTACTAAATTGTTTCACCCTAAATAGAATCATATTTTAAATCAAACCAGCAGGCCTTTGTGCCAAACATTAATATTTACAATTTACATATGTACAAATCGGATTGAATGAGTTGGCAACATATGTGTCTATGGCGGATGGGTGTGTGTGTTAAACAGTCAAGATAGCAGTCATAATTGGGTGCCTGAAACCTCACTTTTCTTTAATTATAAAAAAGAGTGAAACTTTGAGCTTATGGTTATGTTGTCTTACTTTTCTTTGTACTTCCCATAAAATGCACATTGCTAGTAGCTTCCAGTTGCTAGACTGAAGATTGGGTAGGATTGATTAATTAGATCTTCTCAAGTCA
Organism: Pseudoxenodon macrops; assembly: GCA_032467955.1. Lineage (NCBI taxonomy): Eukaryota > Metazoa > Chordata > Lepidosauria > Squamata > Pseudoxenodontidae > Pseudoxenodon > Pseudoxenodon macrops. Next base: position 356,544 of record JANHFT010006685.1, on the reverse strand, counting down.
TTTTTTATTCCTATCAGCCACATATATAGATTCTCTCCATGACAATCTATCCTGTTCCTTCAAGTCTCCCTATGGTCTACTTTCATCACTGTAACTAAAGCCATCCACCTTGCCACTGGTCTGTTTTTTCCTTCCACCCTCTTTCCTTCTTCTCTTCCCTTCCACATTGAAGCCTTTTTCTGAAGACTGGGTATTTTCATAATGTGTTCAAGGCAAGATAATTGGATCCTAGTCATTTCTGCCTCTGATGAGAACTTCGGGGTGATTTTGTTTGATAATCCATTTGTTTGTTTGTTTTTGGCTGTCCATAGTAGTCTCAGAAGTCTTCTCCAACACCAAAGTTCAAATGCATCAATATTCTTCCTATCCTGCTTCTTTAAGTACAATTTCTGGGGAAACATTTTTTTTCATATGGAATAATGAATAAGCAAGACTTGTTTTGTATATAAATCCACAAATGACTGATAATATTAATAAATCCAAAATGGATATATTTGATGAGCATGGCAGATATGTGGAGGCTGAAATTGATTTGAATAAAAGCAAAATTATGTTATTGGGAATCTACGGTCCAAATGTTAACAAAGTAGTATTTTTAAAGGATATTTGGGGAAAAATAAAAACAAATAATACTTTGGCTTTCTCAATTATCCAGCTTGTATCAGCAATAATGTCTCATGTTCTTCTGCTTTTTCTAAAGCCATCTAAAGGCTCTGTTGTGCATTGGATGATCTTAAGCATTATTTTGCCAGTCTGTGAAATTAAGGACATTGAATGACAGTTTTCACATTCTGTTAAGCCTCCTTTTTTGTTTATATATATATATATATATATATATATATTCATCTATATATTATATTATATTATTAAATTGTTTATTAAATTGAATAGTAGGGTGGGAAGCAGAATCATCATTATCATCATTTTGCATGGTGCTAAATGAAATTATGGCAACCAATGTCCTGTTTGTTTAAAATAGGCTGTAAATGCAAATAAAACTTGGAAGAGAGATTTTCAAAATGCTACTTACATTTTGATTTAAGTTTTAACAGCCAAATGGCCATTGCATTCTGTAAATACCTGAAATACAGATGGAGAAACTGTGGTCTTTCAGATATTGTTGAATTCTATCAATCTCAGGCAGCAGGCTCAATGGACTGATGGAATGATGGAAGTTAGAACAAAGTATCTTAATATCTATAGATTTCTATAGGCTCCTAAAGTTGTGCTATATAAGATTGGCTCCTGACTGAATCTAAGTTATTGAGTATGACCTTTATGACTGGTTTTTTTTAAATTGTACTGAATTCCTGCTCTTAAAAAAATAAGTAGAATATTTCATGTGGGTCATAAATCACAGATCTGTCAGACTGAATTCAATGGTATGTCCTCTACTGTTGTATCATATTACAGTCAGCACAACTGATGTTACATTCATTTGATGAACAGATCACATTATTTTCCTTAATATAAGGAATACTAATGGCAAATTCAGGTAAAGAAAGGAAAGGTGTATATTTCTGGGATAAGCAATAGAAATAAATGTTATTAGTAATTTAAAAGACCTTTATTACCCATGTCTGAAATGAAAAAAATACCAATTACTCAAGGCAGATGGCAAAATGCTAGTAAGTAATAAAGAAAAGGCAGAGCAATTGTCAAAAGCAGGGTGAAGAGGCAGGAGTAAATCTTTTGAGATTGTTAAAAAACATACTGGCAGTTAAGGAAATCCTCTTTACTTTGAATAAATTTAAATATTCATGTCCAGATGAACTACATTCTAGAGCACTAAAGAAAATTGTTAATGGTTTAAAAACGGCATTTAATATATATTATCTCTGAAAACAAAGAACAAATTTCATCAGATTAACTAGTTTGAGAGATTAAAAATATACAAATTTGGGAAAAGCCGTGAAGATACTGACCTGACTTCGCTCTTCATAACGTCAATGAGAAATGTATGAATCTGTGAAGGGATTTTGCATGTTTCCTAAATAAAAGAAAACTGATAATAAAATGAACAGGTTTGAAATATGGCACTTTAACATGGATTTGGATTTGGGGGGGTGCTTGCTGAATAAAGTAGGAGACATTTGTAATGGAAACAGAGATGCCTGAGAATAAATAGTATCCTTAAAACCTGGTTCAGTATTAAGCATAGAGAGAGAGGAAAGATGCATGCCATCTCCTTATTTAATGTATTTATGAATAAATATACAGATTAGAGATGTGCTGGTTGAGAATATCAATCTTAATCTATTTTGAATGAAGTCATAACGTCACCGAGTGAAAATCCAAGGAATCAGCAGTCAAGTATAGGGTAGGTTGTATGATGCAACAAGGACTATGCTAGTGAAAATTAACATATCATTAACATACCAAGACATTAAACAAGTAAATGATGAAAATGATGAAAAATGAGAGCAAATACATGAGTTTGTGAATTTTGGTGAAAGGTTTTCTAAATATGGAAATATGTCTAAGATACTATAAAATTGTAATTTAATTTTTTGCTTTATATTTTTGAATGCTGAAGACTAGAAGTGAAAATATTGTTTCTTAAATTTATATCCCTTCTTTCTTCCAGAGGCCAAAATCATGCGGACATTTTTCTCTTCCAATTTTTACCCTCAACAACTCTAGTTCCCTTTCTGAGTAATAGTAGTTAAAACCATCCACTGACATCCATGATTAAGGGTAAATATTTTACATTGGCTGCTTTTAGTCACTTTCCTAATGATTCATAATACAGAATCTGCTTTTCCTTTTCTTCTGAATCCAAAATTCATTCAAAATTACATAGCTAATTACTGATTTTTAAATTTGTCAGACGTCTCTATTGTTAGTGTTTCACATTCTTTGTTCCTTGAATGAGCCATTAGAAGTATTCTGGGAATATTGCCTGCCCTATTAAAGTGATGCTGTGTTCTGAATGTTCAAGAAAAAAAGTATGTCTCAGAATATGGTGCTAGACTGGAATGCTATAGGAAAAAATCTACTTAGCTTCTTTCCTGGTTGACTGGCAGTTCCTTTAGGCCCATATCTGTAAAGTTGACCATTATATGGAATCGAAAGAATCAAAGCTGAAGGGTCTAAGGCGTGTGATGCTTCTGACAATGAACAATGCCTCAACAATCTATATTATTACTCTTAATTAGTGTGTAATGACAAAGCTCTACTGGAATTATATTCCTGCAAACCTGCTTTTGCCCTCTCAGTCACATAACACAACACTTTCATTAGAAAGTTTTATAAAGATGAGAAACCAATTCCTCATGAGGCAAGAAAACAATAACTCGAAATTTATGCCAGCATTATGCTATGTTCCCCCTCTTCTTTTCCTAACTGCATAATTAAAAGTAACATTTTCGATCTCTGGGAATACTTTGAATAAATAGTTTTTGTGGATACTAAATGACTCAGCCCTAATGCTTAATCAACTGCGGAAGATGGTATATGTCTCACTGCAAATACTTGGGTGCTGCAAACACTTTTAGCAAAGAGGAAATAAAAGCAAACAACTTAATGTCCTTCTTGGCTATGCCATAAGTAATTAATGCAAAAGAAAGAAAATGGATTTTAATTCTCAAGAAATACTCTCCAGGACTGTCGTATCGCACATTATAAAAAACATTATTTAAAACAGAGATCCCTATCCACCATTGGGTAGGTGCCAATCCCTTGCAGCTGCCTTTGCCTCATCTTTATTCTATATAGCTCATCTCTTTTCCTTGTTCTGTATATTTGTAGCATTGATATGCCCCATCCCCAGTCAAAAACTCTGGCCCGCTCATAAATGAATCACTTTGGAAGATCAAAATGATCGATAAAAGTAATCCATTAAGTCAGCATTAAAATCAAACAATTTAAAGCCACACCTAAATGATTGAAGAGGGGAGCTATCCAGAGCTCAGGGCAAATGTTCCATAAAGCTGAGTTGGCTACTAAAATGGTCTGGTTTGGAGCCCCCCCTCAACATCTGTTATAATGGGGAACATTCTACATAACTTTGCTCAAGTGCACAGCTGGCTAGACCCCACCCAAAGAAAATATGCTTGCAGCTAATATGTTATTCAGCTGTAAATATCTTTTATACCTAGAAACAGACTTGTGTTCAATATATTTTGTATAGGTGTTTCTGTACCATCTGCATGTATTGAGTTGTCTTCAAAGGTAGTCCCTAGTAAAGTACATCACAGTCAAGGCATTCAACTACATGCAAGTTTTCGACTATTGCACCAGTCAAAGTCAGGTTTAGGTATTTCAAACATGGTCTCTTCCTCCTGTTCCAGCAGGAGTTACAAATTCAAAAAAAAACTCCCAGGTCACAGAATTGTTTGTTCAGGAGGTGTGTCACCCATTTAGAACCAAGGTAGGCATTATTTTCTTTCTGTACTCCTCTCCTAAAACTGCTGCTTCGTGTCTGCTGCAATGTCTCCTGATACTTGTATTACTACACTACAGGAGGAGTTAACAAGGAGCCAGATGGTTTCTGAACAAATAGCTAGTTTGTCTTGCTGCAATTCAGTCTGAGCTTCTTCTGTTCCATGCAATTTTTCAGTGTCTCCAAGCACCAGATGAAGATCTCCAATTCTTGCTCATCCCAGAGTAGAGTTTAATATCTGAGTATCATTTGCAGAGTGATCATATCTCATTTTAAGGCAACAGATGATCTGTCCCACTAATTTTATATAGAAGTTGAATAAGACAGGGTCCTTACCTCTGTTCTCGTATCATTTTATTCAGTTATATTACCAGAAATTATGCAAGATGATATTCATATTTGTGCCTTTTCCTCCCACTTATTTTTGATCTTCTGTTTTTTGCAATAACAGTCTTGCTTTAATGTGGGAATTATAAGCACACAAAGAGAGTCAATTTAGTATAGTGGTTAAAGAACCAGGCTGGAAACCAAGTTCAAGTTCTGCCTTGGACATAAAATCATTGAGTGACCCAGAGCCAGTCACTCTTTTTCAACCCTATAAAGCCGGCAGTGGCAAGCCATTTCTGAAATTTTGCCAAGAAAACTGATTCTGACAACACTACATTGAAAGCATCATCAACCCCACAAAAAGGCACACAAATAACGCGCATACAAGACCAGAACTGGGATTTGTCAAGTAGCAGCAATTATTGACTTTACAAAGGAACCAATCATCCCTGAAGTAGTAGAAACATGTCTAAGCATTTTTTATGCAAAGTGTGTTAAAATTGAACATAAAAGAAGGCCTTGTCATAATTTGACAAACACTTTTCACATAAGACGTCTTAGAGGGAGCTGTTGTAAAACAGCTTTCACTCCCCAGAGATCAAGTTCAAGTTTAGAATGATCATCTTAACATTTGAAAAATAATCTTCATACTAACAGCACAACATAGAAGGATTGTGCATAGAATTAACTCTGGGTAATTATACAATTAAGATTCCATATCCTTTTTAACACTCAATAGAAACTAGAGAGAAAAGGAGAGACAAGCTTCTATCCAGTCATGAATTATCTACCAAGTCTGACAACTCAATGGCCATAAATATCAGTTAATAGAGCAATACTATGATTAAAACACAAGAGTTTGTTCTCAGACTGCATCATTCAACTTTATTTGATGATTCCACCTTCTCTCCTCAACTTCAATGTTACACCGAATTTTAAAAATTCCTGCCATGTATGGATGGTGGAAATGTGAACCTTATTTCTGTTTAGATGAGAGCATATTAAGCAGGCCTTGGATGTCTTGAAAGTGGTGGACTTGGATGGGTGGTTGCACTGGTGGAAAATTAGATGTTGGTAGAAAGATAAAGGAATTTAGGAGAAAGGTTCTTAGGGCTAATTTGGGGATAGCACTTAATATAGGAATCTGGAGCACAGAAAGAGAAGGAATGAAAGAAAAACCTTATGTGCATTGCCACTTTGTAGTTTCCTTGCTTTTTGGCTGAATTGGTTCTTGTGTATGGTAGTATTTGGAGAAGTAGATCAGGAAATGGACATGCACTGCGGTACTTCATAGAACTGCAGAGTTGGAGATTTCAGGCTGATGTAGCAGCTACCATTAATAACAGAGGGATCAACACTGCCTTGGAACGCAATCAAAAGCAAAGATTTAGGAAAACTGTGGGAAATGTGGACTATGATAGCACCACTTGGACAAAAGTAAAGTGTGAGAAAGAAGCTAGGGGCGGAAGTTGCTAGCATCTTCTTTGCCAAGACGTTGTATATTAAGGTCGTTAGCTGTGATTCACTTTATCAAAGCCACTACTTTTGAAACAGCAAGTCCACTTTTTGAAAGGTCCTCTTTGACCCATGGCTACTGTTGTATAGCTAAGGAGAGTCTGACAGGTTCTTCCTTCAAATGGTACATCTCCAAGGTCTTACTTGGAGACAGGGGATATTGCAACAGTCATGCTCTCATTAGCACTTGAAATACTGTAATGATCTCTACATAGGATTCACTCATATTCAGACGTTGTAGCTGGTGGAAAATATAATGGCTGATTTGTTGGCTTGAACTTCTCACCATGAGCACATTGTATGTGTGGTTTGAACCTTGGATTTGTTTCCAATAGGTTTCCAGACAACATTCAAAATCTTGGTTTTAGCTAACAAACTTCTACTTGTCTTGGCATCTAGCTGTATCTTCAGGAGTGCTTTCACCAACCAGAGTTACCTTATCTGATCCATTCTTCCTGTGAAAAACTGTTAGTGGTTCCATATTTTCAGTAAATGAAAATGCTGTTTTTCATTGGTTGAGACTGTTACATGGAACAGCCTCCCTTCAGAAATTAACCTAATTCCTTAACTGTCTTCCAGAAATTTTGAAATGGGTTTTTCCAGAGAACATTTGAAAAGTGGAATTGCTGTTTGCCAATATTGTTGCTGCTTCATCTTATTTATTTTTATTTAAGTCATAAGCTAACTGTGTTTTTGTTTATAGTGTGTTTTAATTATTCTGATATACATTTATTATTGTTGTTATAATAACAAAATGCCAAATATCTATGGAGATTCTCAAACATTCAGATCATCGTTGTCCCAAAGATGCTTTTGAAAAGACAACTGGACTGTTTTGGTTTATTCCCATCAAACATTTTTTCTCCCCATAAAGACAAGATTCAGCAGTCCATTTGCATCTGAAATATAAGGTCACTCTTTTGAAAAGACCAAAGTCCACATTTTGGACAGAGATAACTACTGGTTTGAAAAAGGCGCCAGAGGCCATCTATATTAAAACTGAACAGCTCCCTTTCCACAAAGGGAGGGATACGACATCACCTGTTTCCTGTTTTTTCAGCCATCCCAAGCAGGTTCCACACCTATTTGCACTCTGATTGAGGTGACCCTGAGGGTACAAATAAACAGCCAAGTGGCCTCAACAACTCTCAGAAAGCTAACAATCAACCAGATGACTGCAAAGAATATAAATCTT
>JANHFT010006685.1:310115-322458 GCA_032467955.1 Pseudoxenodon macrops | reverse complement strand
TGGCAACCCCTGAGATATTGGAACGATTCTATCATGTCTCCCCTAGTCCTTCTTTTCATTAAACTAGACATGCCCAATTCCTGCAACCGTTCTTCATATGTTTTGCCTTCAGAAGTTGTAAATTCTCCAACACTGGAGGTTTTTAAGAACAGATTAGACATCCATTTGCCTGAAATGGTATAGGGTCACCTACTTGAGCAATTAAGTTGGACTAGAAGACCTCCAAGTTCCCTTCCAACTCTATTATTCTATTACTCTGCTTCCTCATGCCTTTTCTACAGTGGATTGTGAATTTTCCTGATAGCCCTTTCATGCATTTTTTTTTTGATGGATTTCTTTGTTCCTCAACTCCCTTTTAAAAATAAGAGTGATGCAGGGTGAGTGGCCTGTGCTGCCTATCGCTCCACTTTAAGAATTTAACAGTTTGGTTTTCTCAAGGCTCCCAGGAAAAGGAAACAGCTAACTCTGTAAAATCATAAGATCATAGCAGTGGATCATTTTAAAACTCTTGAAGCCTATTATGCTATATTTCTCCCTCGTATTGGATGCTATGACTTACCATTAAGTTTCAATTATTGATTTCCTATACATTATCTCTTTAATGTATTCTGTCTTCTCCTGCCAGGTGGTGAAATGATTCACAGCACTGAAAAGTCTCTCTCCCTCCCAACCAACTTGGTTATAGTTTGAACTGGCTGTTTGAAAAGGGAAGCAGAACATTAGAGGATCCATGATTTCTCACCTTGGTAGTCACAGACCCCAGATTTTGTACATTAGTCTGATGGGAGTTAAAATTGGAGTGCTCAGTTTTCCCTAAATCTGATTCCATTTTTTTCCCTCTTGTTTTATTTATTTGACAACCTCAGTTTTCTTTCTAAACCTTCATACAAAACGTCTGTAGGACACAATCCAGAATTGTGGTTTATTTAACTTATACAACACTGATGTATGATTGTGTCATACAACCATGCTCAGAAAATCAGCAGGCAGTCATTGTGATATATATATTTTAATTTGTATTCATTGGTGTCATTTCAACCACTCCTCCCACTTAAAAATTATCCTTGTGAGGATGATTACTAAATATTCCAGCTAGCAAGTTGCACCATTGAAACCAAGCGTAGAGACAGACATCCCTAAATCACTCTGCAGATGTTTTCTTAATAACATAGGCAAGAATTCTCAGCCTGGACAGACATCCTTAGAGTTCAATGGATCAGTTCAACATAAAGAGAAAGTGAACTACCAGTATGTGCATATTCATCTTTTTCTCTTTGCCTCTCTCCTTTTTCACTTTTACTACAAAAAGTTTTATTTAATTAAAAAAAACATAGTCATAGTCCTATATTTAATTGAGAGGGTGATCATACTGCCCTTTTGGTGATCTACAATAAAAGTTGCTGGTCCCATTTCAGTTTCTCTAACCTAGCCAATGCTTTGGCTAGTTTAAATTCCACTTACAGTAAGTAGTTTAAATTCCACTTGTAATATTTAACATCTCCCTTTCACTCAGCTCAGCTGGTAGCACACCGTTCTTCACTTCTCTCCAAATATTTTCCGTATATGGGTGTCCTGCTTATGATCCGTATTTCTCCGTTAAAATCAGCAGGCACCATTTTTATTTTTATTTTATTTTTCATCAAGCATGTATTAGAAAACAGATACAAGTATAAACATGATTAGGAATACATGAAATGGATATGAATAAAAGGAAGCATTATGACAGGGACAAGTAGGCATGCTGGTGCGCTTATGCACGCCCCTTAAAGACCTCTTAGGAATGGGGTGAGATCTACAGTAGACAGTCTTAAAGTTAAAGCTTTGGGGGTTTGGGGAAGAAGCCACAGAGTTTGTTTGTTTGTAAAATGTATTAGTCAGTCATCATACCACAAAGTAACTGGGAACAACTTACAATATTAAAGATAAAACTTTATAAAACATAATGATATGGATACTATAAAAATCAAACTAGCTAAAAAGATGAGGCGGGATATGATGAGAAGGGGAGGGAGTGGGACCTGTTGTTAATCTATTAACCACCTCCAATGTGAAACTCCTCTTTTGGAGCCCCAAGCCAACTGGCAGGGCCAGGTCTTTACGTTCTTACTTATGATAAGTAGGGTTGGAGCAGACCTCACTCAAGAGGATAAGACGTTCCAAAGTGCAGGTTCAATGGCAGAGAAACCTCTTCTCCTAGACTCCACCAGCTGGAATACCTGGCTGACTGGGCCCACAGCATGCCTCCTCTGACAGGACAGGTGTGGCAGGCTAACCTCAGTGGGATGAGATGGTTCTTCAAATAGTCTGGACCCCTGCCATGAAGGGCTTTAAAGGTAATTACCAACCCATTGAATTGCACCTGGAAGCAGATTGGCAACCAGTGCAACACATAGAACAGTGGTGTTGCATCGACCCACAAAACTGCCCATGCCTCTGCACTCTTCACTAGGTGTAGCTTCCAAATGCTCTTTAAGGATAGTCCCATGTAGAGCACATTGTAATAGTCCAACCGCAAGATGACTAGAGCTTGAATGATTGAATGCAAGTTCTCCTGATCTAGGAATGGCCACAACTGGCACATAAGCTGAAATTATGCAAAGGCTGACCTAGCTGGGACTTCCACCTACTCTTTGAGCAGGAATAGCCAGTTCAGGAGGATCCCCAAGTTGTAGATTGAATCCGGTTGGGGTAATGCCACTCCATCCAAACTAAATATGTTGAAGTCCTGGAACTTGAGCTCCAAAGACCTTTGGTCTTGCCAGGATTTAGTCTAAGCCTGTTGTTCCCATCTAGGCCGCCACAGCCTCCAGGCACCACAGAAGACCAGCAACAGCATATGAACATATGACTTCAACAACTTTTTAACTTTTTGAAAATGTATCAATAGACAAGTTTACAAATCATGAATTCAGCAGTTTTTATTAGCCAGGCTAGTCCAATGGTGTATCTTATTTTGTTTAAGTGTATAAGATCCATGTTAAATCTGTTCCAATTCTTTCTATCAACTTGCTGGGCCATTCTATTCAAGCTACAGTTCTGTCTCATTTTCATGCTTTCTAACATACTAATAAGCAAGGTCATTTAATAGGAACCTGCTGTTGACTTCTGCAACCTTCCAAATATGAGATTAAACCCTATCAATACATAACTAAAACATACTAAACAATTGGAGTACAATTATTCAATAAAACTTAGTTACTTCTCTAAAAGAAGTGAGCAATATTTATCTTCCTTGTACAATTTCAGTATATCTACACATTAATGGACATATCTTGTCAAGATAATGACAGAGAAGAATGAACTTATTTCTGTAACATTCTCAAAATGTTACATGGGAGGTATATTGAGAATACACACACACACACACATTTTATAGGTTTAAGGTTAAAACAAGTAACAGGAATTTCTTTTGCAAGCTTGCCATGTTTCCTTCAAAAGCCTTTCAGTGTACTTAAATACCCAACAATTTATAACAGATTTTCATAAAATGGGAACACAAATTACTACTGAACATTGATTGAATGTGCCGAGGTCATTTAAATAGCCTCACAAATAGAAGTACAATGATGTGGCCTCTAAATCAGGCCTCCACAATAAAACAAAGCAGCTCTGTGAAATCTTGTTTTCACATTTCCTTTAATGAGTTGGTTATTAATCTTCTTTATGAAATCCACATTTTAATCTTAGTTTGTAGTCTGAATTAAATATTCAAATCCTTTAAATATTTAAAGTCCTTTACATTACAACCCATATGTCATGAGATTCTCGAGTACATTTTCATTTTAGAAAGGAGAACTGGAGGTGGTTGAAGATTTAACTAAATCCATTCAGTGGACCCACAAGCAATTACCTAGGTGTAATAAACACACACACACAAACACACACACACATACAGATTACTGATCATCAGGAAAAAAATGAATGCTTAATCACAAGTTACTAATTTTCTAATTAGGAAATTGCAAATCAAGACCAACTAGCATTTTGATGTTTCTCAGTGCAAACCCATGGCATGATTGGATGGTGTGAAGCAACTGCCTCAGGCAGCAGATATTCAAGACAGAGAGTGGTAGGAAACCTTCAAAGGAAGGATGGCTTGCTCTTCACCTCACTCACCTCCCATTCCAGTTCTACTTCCATTCAGAAGCACTAGAGGACTCATTGAGTCACCCTGCTCTTGAAATAAAATTCAGCTGTCAGACTGGTAGGCTTTTGATTATGGACTCTGGGGAGGAGTGAGTCAGAGATTTCTCATCCTTTGCTTAAGGCATTAAAAATGCTTTGGGCCTTTCCTAGGGCAAACAGCAGAAGAAAGGCTAATTTCCACCATGCAGAGAATCCAACAAATGGGATGCTCCTATCAGAGTAGTTCCTGAAAAAGCTTCCTTTGTCAAAGAGATTCCTCCTCTCCCAGCATGATTGGCAGAGCCAGTGAATTAAGAATGGAAGCAGAGGAGAGATTTGTGACTCCAGTAAATGACTCCGAATTCAAATAGATTGTTTTTGAGAGTGGCACCCGGTTGACCTACCAGAATGTCGATCTTCCACATGCAAGATGTGTATATCCAGAAAAAAAAAACTCCTAAGAAGAAATTTCTAAGTAACTGAGTTCATAGTTCTAGCTAGAAAAGGGCAACATCATATATGTTATGGCGTATTAAGCTATTCCTCCTTGTGGATTGCATACGGTAGTTTAAAAAAAATATCAAGCTGCTGATTATTGTCTATTCCAAACTAACATATTACTGCATCCCACTGTCCTGTTGAAGAGTGTATCCAACTTTTCCTTTTGGAGATTCAAATTAGTCCATGATTTAATGCAGACCACCAGAGCTATGAATCTGAACATTAGATTCTACTTATCTGTGCTGAAACTCTCCACCCATCAGCCTAACTGCTCTGTTCCTAGTGGTATTTTCCCCCTCCCCTCTCAAAGGGGTACATAGTATCCATGTAAACTGAATCTATTTTTATTTCCAGTTAATTAATCTCAATGTGCATATCTCAATGTACCCAATGTTTACCTTTTCGAGGCATTAGAGAAAACTCACTGGGCTTTCTCTTCAGTGAAAAACAAGTTAACTTATGAAGAGTAAATAAGAAATTAATAGACATAGGTGTCAGGCCACAAGAAAGCTGAAGCTCCCCAGCAGAGCTAGAAATTAATCTTTGTTGTAACAACAGAAGGAAAGCAAAGTCAAGAGGAGGGAGGGAAGCAACTCCCTAAAACAAATTATATCATAAGACAATCAGTTCTGAAGCTGATTCCTAAAGAATGCAAAATACCACATTGCAAACTGTCCAATTTCTCACTTTGTTTATATTTTCTCTAAAAAAAAAGGAAAAGAAAAATCCTCCTCTACACTTCATGCTCACAAAATGAATTCTATTTGGAGAGCTGCACCAAGATGATATGGTAGCAGACACAAAGTTGATTAGCTCTCCTTCTCATTACCTATTATTAAACAGTAAGCCTTTTAATTAAGCACACTCTGGTAGACACAAATAGTGGATAGGCCCTGCCAAGTTGTTGTCACAATCCAAGAAGCTTGGCTTGCTAGCCCACACTCAGGGGAAGTATATTTGCTCACTTAAGCAAGCAATCAGATGCAGTGGCCTTTGCTAGGTAACAGCAAACATCTCATAAGAAAATATCATAAAGGAGGTTGTATTACAGGTTTTTTTTTAACTCAGCCTTTAACTATGCATGGGTAGCCTGAGTCAATGAAGAATCTAGCCCATCACTGCCCAATACAGCAACCTCCAGATATGTTGAAATTCCAACTTTCACAATTCCTGCTCAGTCTTCTTTACTTCCTTTTTTACTTCTTTACTTCCTCTTTTACCACTTAGGTAATATGAGCAACAGGTTATGAGTTATATACTGAACTATGTTGTAGACTCTGAGAACTATTCTCCATACACACTACTCAACCCTAATACTTCCTGAGATTAGAACTACATCTCTTTGATACTTGATTGCATGCAAATTTGCCACTTGCGGCATTGAAAAATTAAATTTAGGGAACAATTCTTGATCAAATGTGTTCCTATAGTCTTCCTGGATGAAAGTGATAACAGATCATGTGTCTTGTGGCCTCTCAGCCCAAACACTAACAGCAATGACTCTGGAGCCACCTAATTTCAATGTAAACCAGAGTGTTTTAGGTCTTGATTTACATAATAAATTTAGGGAATCATTACTTCTACTTTTTGCTATCTCCAACTATTTTTTAAAAGCAGGTGCTGCTTCACCCAGAAAGGCATTCATGCTAGCAAGATTTAAAGCTATACCATTGAAACTTGTAGAAGGTCACTTTAATAATATTCTCTACAGTATTTATATCACCCGTTCATATGCTCTGAAGCAGCTCTTGAAGCAATAGTTCATTTTCTGCTGTACTACCCATTATATCAAAATTGGCAATCACTTCTGATATGTCCTCTTCTTGCTAGGTCCAGGGTCTGAATCCAAGATTATATTCATTTAATTAGCAGTCACTCTCTCACATACACACTTTTTAAAAGAAAGTTGTTAAAGTTTGCTTTATTGCAATCATTACCAGAATGATTATTGGGCTTAAATTTAATGAGGTTAAATAGATAGTTACCCAATTTATTATCTTACTATTACACTCTGTATGTGGATGCATCTGTCTGTCTGTTCACACACCAGAGGTGGGTTCCTACTGGTTCTATGCGGTTCTATAGAGCAGGTAGTAACTCCACGATGATGTCACAGAGCTGGTTCCTTCGGTGTCTCCCTGGGTGCCGCCATTTTGGATTTTGCTTCTGCGCATGTGCAGAAGCTATTTTTTTATTGCTGCGCACATGCGCTTGAGGCACAACCCTGAGCTAACCAGCAGTAAGAAGATTCAGAACCCACCTCTGTCACACACATTTGTGTGATGAATGCAGAAAAAATTCAAGATTAGAAAAATATGGAAGAAGAAAAAATGTTTCAGACTAAAGATTTGCTAAGAAATATCATGGAGGGAGAGTTCATAAAACATTTTCAAAAGCACCAAGTGATAGTTTAGATCTAAAAGTGACTATTAAAAATGAAAAATACTCCTTAAATTCAAAACAAACTTTGAATGTTTCATACAACAAAGAAGTTCAAACTGAACTATTTACACCTTTGACATGGACTACAATTCTATATATACTGGTACTTACCTGGAAATATGATCTCAGTGGAATTTACTGTTATTAATTGCCATGGAGGTTGCCAGTAGAAAGCTAAATCTTCTAAACTGAGCCAAGTGGAAAGCAACTTCAAAAGTTGTTATAAAATTGGCCTGATATGTCAAGATCGTAACCCTGTGACTGACTATAATATTCGGAACCTGCTGAATTAAGCAGCTCTGGATAAACATGACTTACAAGAGTCCAAACTGAAAGTGATGAAAACTAAACATGTTATCTCTAGAAAAAAGTACAGTTGACTGGTTAACTAGACTGAACTGGTAAAAAGAAACCTTGGAATTTCTCCAAAAAAAACCCCACCTAGTTGTTTTTCTACTCAGAACAGTCTCCCATAATAAAAAAAGGTATGTATTTTCTTCTATTGTTTGGCTATCTTTAAACAAGCTTCTTCTTTTGTCCAATTTTGTTCTCTGAAGATCTAAATGTGTCTTAAATTGCTTAATTTACCATAAATAAATTGCATCGTAATTATCAATATAGTAAAGTATAGCAAGACCTTTATTTGCAATTTGTAAGATTCAATCTATCCTTCCAAATCACAGAAAAAAGTTTTGGCTGAAGATTATCCCTTCAATTTGATCCTAATATAGCTCCAGTTTTTGTTTGCAATTCTCTCAAAAAGTTACCTATCGTGATTGCATGTGATTCACTATATCAATTGATAATGAATTTGTAGAGAATTTTTTCCTGTCTAACCTAATGATGATGCTTATGGATTTGGAAAGCATTGAGATATTGAAAGTAAATATTTGACACACGTCCCTTTAAGGAACTAGATAATGAGTAAGTTTACAGTATGTATGACCTCATAACTTCTGAAATGCCATTTATTCTCCAGATATTTATTTCCATCCTGTAAGCAGCTGGAATCATTAATGTTACAATTTAAAAACACATGTTACAATACTGTGCCCAAAATGATAAATGTTTCACGATTTTAATTAAACTAAATGTCGATATGCTGCATCTTCAGCTCACTCTTCCCAACTCTTCCAGAATCGAATGAGTCACCCAGAACCATTACCATCACTGTCAATTAATTATAACAAGGTCACATATTTCTGACACTAGCTAAACTCACAGGTAGCAGCACAAAATAAACATATATTGCCAAAGAGCATTCACAGACATATGGGAAATGTCAACAGCTGCACAGGTACAACTAATGCCAGAGCAGTAAAAGCAAAGAAGGAAAGACCTAAACATTTGAAAGGGCACAAAATGCAGGAAAAAAGGGAAAAAATCAAGACCTTTCCATCACTATTTTGACATTACCTTTAAGATTCAGTTTCTGATGCTAGAAATCGTATAATTCTGTGTTGTTCCTGACTGCTGACCTATTCAAACATCCATCTTTTAAATTACGTAGCTTCAATCAACAGACCAAACAGCCATCTTTTCTAAAATACAGATGTGGATCCAAGACTTATGACAATGCATTAAAATGTTACTTCCATATTTATTTTACAGACCAGGAGACTAGTCTGAGCACACAACAAAATGACTACAATGGTTAATTGGGACCAGAATGTCTATCACTAAACAATGTAGCTGTAAAGTACAATGTCACATGATTGTATTGCTTAGCAACAGCCATCCTGGCACTCCCTCATTAAGCTTAAATATTACAAATCAAGGCCCACATGCGATTTGCAACTTCCTGCGAGCTTCCCCATTGACTTTGCTTGTTGGAAGCTGTCAGGAAAATGAAAATCCTAGGTGGTTCACAAGCAGACCAGCAGTAGCTGCTGCTGGGTGGGGAGGGCATGAGGACGTCCAGCAAGACACAGCACAAGCAGGAATGGCGGCTGCTGAATGGTGGAGGTGCATGGGTGGCTGACAAGGTACAGTGGGATTGTGGGAAAGCTTGGGGTTGTTCCTGCTATCGGGAAAAGGATCTGCAGATAACTGGTGAAAAACATGGCTGGACCAAGGATGGCTTCTGCCAGATGGGAGATGCTATGAATGTCTAATTGGAGTGGCTTCCCTGCTGACTTTCCCATTAACTTATTTATTTTTATTTATTTATTACATTGATATGATATCCATGTCGCTATCAACTTTGTTTGTAGGAGGCCAGCAGGGAAGGGTGCAATTGATCACATGACCACACGGTGTTGTAACCATCATAAGTGTGAGCCACTTGCCAAGGAGTCAGATTGCAATCACATGGCCTTAGGGATGCTGTGACAGCCAGATGCTCAAGTCCCTCTTATTCAATTCAGTGACTGTTCATAACTTTGACCAGTCACTGAGTTAGTGGTCATTAGCTGAGGACTACCTATGTACAGTGGTGGGATTCAAATAATTTAACAATCGGTTCTCTGTCCTAATTATTTCTTCCAACAACCAGTTCACCAAACTGCTCAGAAACTGGTTCTCCCGAAGTGCTGTGAACTGGTTGAATCCCACCACTGCCTATGTACCTTATGCCTTGTGATATGATTACACAAAATAACACAAAATGCAAATCTGTAGGAAATATTCATATTTAAGTTACATATTTATCCCCATGTTTCACTCAAACTGATTAATATTGTGCATGAACATGATGGTAAGTGTGGTGGTTTTTATTCCATCCTTTGCAACACCTCTGAGAAATATGTTAAATCAAATCACAGTGAATGACATTCAAACTATGGGCCCGCTACTTTTGTTGGTGGGTTTTAGGATTAAGGTTTAATAGGAACCACCATTCCATATTTATCTTTTCTTGAATCTGGTAGAGTGACCTCAAGATTTACAGTCTTTTTATCTTTTCTTCCTTTACGACTTTATTTTTCTTCCATTGGCTTCTCACATTAAAAGTTTCAAAGAGATGATATTTCATTTTCATGGGATCTAGCCGATGTATTATCGGCTCAAGTACTTGGTGAAAGAGGACAAGAAGTTCATGTTATATGCCAGCTAGTTAACAGAATGTACACAATATTTTCTTTTTTTTTTATGTGCAAAAGTGTTTTATTCATACAGGTTGAAAAGTACATATAAGCTCTGCCATGCTACTATAAAGAATCCTAGCTTGGAAAAAAAAATCATACTCTTAATAAAATGTAGAGTCACAGAACAAAGTGATCCTTACTTTCCTCCAAAGTGGGGGGGAGGGGGAAATCAATTAACTGTGCCATTTGAAATTATTTTCTGTCTCTGCCAGAATAAACATTGTGAAGTTTGGTTCAATAAGCAAATTTGCCTTGGTTGCTTAAGATCAAGGAAGGCTGAGATCTTCAGAAACTGGAATGCTGTAAGCCCCATCGGTCTCTGTAAATATCACCAATACATACTTCACAACAGTTGATTTCTTTATTCCTTCAATAGATTTTCATTTTATTTATTTGTTGGTTTTATAGCCACATTTCATTCTAAGGTACAAGCCAATTTTTTTCTTATGTCAGCAAACACAAATTCATTTTTACAATAAACTCCATTGCTAAAACTTCTCTCTTGGCCTGACCTATCCATACTGCAACGAATCCGCTCCCATGAACTGTGCACAGAACTTAAAAGAGGTCAAAACCAAGGAGAGACTGACTTATACATTGACTACCACACTGACTGTATCAAATGTTCCACAACCCATATCCTAACATCCAACCCCCCATCATCCAAAACTAGGCATGCACGCCCCTAATTTCCTGGATACCAACCACTAATGACCTTAAATGCAAGCTACGTAACACAAGAAGCCTCATAAACAAAATGCCTGAATTCTTCTTCTTAATAAATACAGCTATATTCAACATTATATTTGCAAAACGTGGCTGAACACATCCCTCACTGACTCCATTACCATAGTAAGAGACTATCATGTTTACCAGTCTGATTGTGAAATCTGTACAGGAGGTGGTGTTGCTATCTTTTACACAGGAACTAGCTCTTCCTGAGACCATTGTCTGCGAGCTGTCCTTAAATAACACATTTCACTTCTTACTATATTACAGAGTCCCTGATTATGACATCGTACATGCGAACAAGTTAACTTCACTACTAATGTGGGCAGCCTTCTGCCCACACCCTCTTATCTTTCTTGGTGACCTCAATCTAACTCTTATTAATTGTCCCTAAACGAATATACAACTGAATCCATACATGCAACACTGTACAATGCTATTACTAATTTGGGACTGGATCAAATAGTAACCAACAACACTAGACTCAACAACTACCTTGATCTCATCTTCTGCAACAGTTTAAACTCAATTTATAGACTACAAATAAAAGAACCCTTTTCCAACAGTGATCACAGCATGAATTACTTTTGTATCAATATACATCCTTACAAAAATAATCATAATGATGGGATACCTAATTATAACTTTTAAAAAGCCAACTATGATCTCATAGACCCCGACCCTCTCATCTCTTGATTGGCAAATTCTATTCACTGGCTGTAATACTGCCGAAGACCATTATAACATTTTGTTGCAAGAAGTAAAAAGAATCATCAAACTATACGTATCACTAATAACCCCCAACATCAGAAAAAACAAATTACCCATAACAATAAGGAAGCTCCAATCCAAAAAAAATCTCTTTAGTGAAAAAACAGGCTACATAGCTAACTTTAAAAACCACTACAAAAACGTATGCCACCAGATAAAGACTGAATGCATCAATTATCACATCAAACAAGAGAAAAACCTTCTGCGCACAAAATCCACCCATACCTTCTATACTTTTGTAAACAACAAATTGAAAGTCTCAAGATCCATCCTATTCCTAAAAGGGCCTAACGGTAAAGACTGTAATGATGAAGCCATTAAAACCAACCTCTTTAACACATTCTTTTACTCAGTCTTTGTAAACAGCAATGGCTCATGCCCAATATGTCTTAGTTGTACCACAAATAATTACAATGATCTAAAGAAATCAATTTTAGAGAAGATAACATTGAAAAGGCACTACACAGGCTAAAATCATTTTTATCCATTTGATCTGATGGACTATGTGCCTACTTCTTAAAAAATCTTTCCACTACCATAGCAGAACCTCTAAGCATAATCTTTGAAAAATCTTTCAGGACCAGCTCCTTGCCCAACCTATGGTCACTAGCCATAGTCATCCCTATCTTCAAAAAGGGAGATCCCAGCCTAGTTGAAAATTACAGACCAATCTCTTTATGTTGCATCACCTG
>JANHFT010006685.1:283183-298944 GCA_032467955.1 Pseudoxenodon macrops | reverse complement strand
TATCACTAACATTTACTTCCATATAAACAGGTGTGGGATTTGTGTCCAAGAAGGAAGAGAGCAGTCTTAGTAAGTAGTTTGACAGTGGTGAGGGAATTATTTGTTTAGCAGAGTGATGGCGTTTGGGAAAAAATGTTCTTGTGTCCAGTTGTCTTGGTGTGCAGTGCTCTATAGCATCTTTTTGAGGGTAGGAATTGAAACAATGTATGTGAACTTCTGGAGAAGGATCTAAAGTTGGTAAGGTGGAAGGAAAGAGAAGAAGAGCATGACCAACAGCAAGGTAGAAGGACTCAGTTACAGTGATGATGAATGCACAGTTGGAAGTTCTAAAAGACTAGGTTAAGGATAGATCACAATTGAGAAAATGTGATCACTAACCCATTTATTGTTCCTTATGAATTGGAGGAACATAGTAAAACTTTATAAAAAATGTGCTCATAAATGAGTTATTTTTCTACCTCATAAATACATTTCCAGCAGCAGTTGTAAAGTTGTAATTCTATTTAATAATGTATATAGACAAAAAAATAAACAAGTGTTTATTTAGTTGTTCATATGTTTATTTAAAAGATTTGTATGGCCACTGATCTTAAACAACTCTGGGCAGCTCACAACATTAATTTTCTCAGGCGTAAGACTGCTGTGGGAATTATGTGTTTAGCAGAGTAATGGCATCAGGGAAAAACTGTTGTTGTGCCTAGTTGTTTTGGCATGCAATGCCCTATAGCAGCATCCTGAGGAGAGAAGTTGAAATAGTTTATGTCCAGGATGAGAGGAATCTGTAGATATTTTCTCAGCCCTCTCTCTGGGTTCTGCAGTACATAATATACAATGGAAGGCAAGCTGGTTACAATTATTTTTGTTGCAGTCCTAACTAGCCATTGAAGTAGGGCTTTAAAGGTTAGAGTTACCGCTAACACTTGAATTGCACCTGGAAGGAAACTGGGAGCCAGTATAACTCACATAATAGAGGTGAATTGTGGGCAAACACCTATTAGAAACTAGAAACTACGAATTGGTGAATTCTAGTTTCACCTTAGACATGAAAGGCAGCTGGATGACTTTAGGCCAGTCACTCTTTTTCAGCCCAGCTCAGGATTGTTGTTGGGAGGAAAATGGCAGGATGAAATGCATTAGAGCTGAGGTGGCAGAATGGTTAAAGTGCAGTACCGAAGGCTACGTCAGCTGACTGCTAGCTGCAGTTCAGCAGTTCAAATCTCACCTGCTCAAGTTTGACCCATCCTTCCATCCTTCCAGGGTTGGTAAAATGAGGACCCAAATTGTTGGGGGCAATAGGCTGACTCTGTAAACCGCTTAGAGAGGGCTGTAAAAGCACTATGAAGCAGTATATAAGTCTAAGTGCTATTGCTATTAGATCTGCGCACTCCTTTGAGTTATTTGTAAAAATAATAAAGGCATGTTTTTCAAAAATATTTTTAAAAAGTTGGTCCTTTCCATCCAGACCCTTGCAACACCCAATAGCATCACTTGTCCAGCCAGGGGTAGAATTGTACACTCTACCATACAGTATTTAGATACATATGTTGTACCATATTGATGGTCATCATCAGATGACCTCATCCAACAGTTTCACTATTATAGGTGGATGTTAAAGAGGAGAGGGAAGAGACCTGCCCTGAGGCAGCACAATTGCAGGGGCTGAGAGCTTGATCCCTCCCCCATCAACAATGAATGAAAGAGGTCAAGGAGAAAGTAGGGTAAACATGACATAACGGTGTCTTCCACTTCCAACCCCAAATCTGTTCCAAAGAATACCAAGGTCAATGGTATCAAAAGCCACCAAGAGATCCAAGAGATCCAAGAGATCCAGGATGGTTGCACCACCCTATCCCAAGCTCTCCAGAGGTCTCATCAGCAAGCATGACCAAATGCCATCTCAGTGTTAAAGTCCAGCCTCAAAAATATCCAGATAATCTGCTTCATCCAAGGTCCTCTGAAGCTGCATGACAACTATTCTCACAACCTTTTCTACAAATGGAAGGTTAGAGACCAGATGGAAGTTTAGTTGGATCCAAGTATGGCTGGGATTCATGAGAAGCAGGTAGTGCCACCTCCTTTTACAAAAAGGTGTTAATCACCACTTGAACCTAGCCACATGCCATCTCCCAGGAGACCTTAACCAACCAGGAGAGGCATGGATCCAAAACACTTGGTGGCTCAGCTCACAGCCACTCAGAATCAACCAGTTCAAATTCCTCCCAAATAAAAGGCCTCAGACATGACTCAGCCTCAAATATATTCGCAGTATAATCAAAATTCCTTCATTGAAGTAAGTATATATGCATCATACGTACATAAAAATAATTCTATTTCTAGCATTAATGTAAAGATGAAACATATTTTAATAACTCAAAAATATAATTGCAAACCCATTGGATTTGTTTATAAATTAATATTGTAGTGATTGTAATATAATTTATAAAAAATAATTATAGCTAGATAACTATTATCTGGACTGAATCCTAACTTCTACAGCCCTCATTCATTCATTCATTCATTCATTCATTCATTCATTCATTCATTCATGTATACACACACACATGTATAGTGTAGTGCAGGGGTGGGTTCTAACTTACCTCGCCGGCGGTTTGTTGCCTCCTGCGCCATGTGGGCACGCATTCGCAGTAGAAAACAAGATGGTGACACATGCACAGTGCTGGAAACTCAACTTCTGTGCATGTGCAGAAGAAAAGAAAATCTGGAGGGAAAAATTTTCCCCAAAAATATTCCCCCAAAAAAGATGGCGGCGCCCACAGACGCAACAAAACCAGCTCCGTGATGTCAACAGCAGCCTACTACCTACTCGGTAGAACTGGTCCGAATCGGTAGGAACCCACCTCTGGTGTAGTGTAGTATAGTACTATATTTACCCATATATTATGGCTTTATTAGTATTTATCATTCTCATCTTTTCTGATGCCTTCTCTTATTGGTATAATTATTGTGATTATTATTACTCTGTTGTTTTGTAGGTACACTGAAAGCTTATGCACTGGAGACAATTCCTTGTGTGTCTAATCACACTTGACCAAATAAAGTTTCCTATCCTATTCTATCCTATTCCACCCCATCCTATCCCACCCCATCCCTGCCATGGCCCCATCAGAGCCCGGTTTGGAGGAGGAGGAGTTGGAACCAAGACTGTCCAACAGGGGATGGCCCATCTCCCTTGGCATGTTTGAAGAGACCAGGGGCTGAGGACAATAGTGTCCCAGGTCCCTCAGGCATTGGGGGAGGTGGTTGACCACGAGGTGGAGAGCTTTCTGCCTTTATCAGCATCGGCTGCTGATAAGCAGTGGTGCTTATAGACAGCAGATCTCCTCTGATAAGCAATAGCTGCCTCCTCCATTCAGTTCAAGAGAGCAGAGCATAGGCAGCTCTGGAGAAGGTCACCCCACCCCCTCCTCACAAGGAACACCTGGTGTGGAGAAGGTGAAGCTGTGGGAAGTTGGTCTTTGCCAAACAATTTATTGTTTTGGATTACATTCCCTGGCTTTGACTGGTACCTTTTTGCCTTGCTTTCAGAACTGCCATTTGTCTTACACCCTGTGGACTTTACCTTCAGAAAGACCTTGTACCCTGTCTTTGCTTTGAGGACCCTGCCATTTGTTTTATGCCTGGACCTTGTGGACTGCTTTTGCCTTTTGCTTTGCTTTACTTTCAGAACTGCCTTTGCCTTGTACCTTGTCATTGCCCTGAGGACTCCCATTTGTCTTATGCCTGGACTTTGCCTTGTGGACTTTTCTGTTAATATATGGACTGTTGTTTGGTGGACTGAAAGTGTCTACCTTCAGGACAGCATGGGGTGGAGCCTTTACTGGTCATTGGATCAGTTTGTTGAACACTGCTTGAGGACAATAAAGGACCCTCTAAAGGCCTGCCTTGCCTTGACCACCTGAGCCATAACCATACCATCCCAGTCTATCCTATCCTATTTGTTTTGTTTTCTGTTCTTTGGGAAATCCTACTCAGCTAAGCTTGCATTTGGAGGCATATCTCTATTTTGTATTTGTATTTTGTATTTATTTATTTTGTCAACATGTACAAGGTAACAGGTATTTACCTTGTACATGGACATGATCGCATGCGATTGGTACAAATAAATGGATATAAATGAGTATAACATGGCCATGAACGCATAAAATGAGTACATATCAATGGGGACAGTAGGACAGAGACAGTAGGCACCCTGGTGCGCTTATGCACGCCCCCTTAGGGACCTTTTAGGAAACGTGTGAGGTTTTACTGGCAATCTGAAAACCTATGACAGAAACCAGTGGCCCTTCAGTTATGACTGAACTATGAATCCTACCCTCCTTTTATATTGGTCCTTTGGATTGCATCCGAAGATGAGCAACATGAGAAAAATCACAGAATGTCTCCACCAGCTTAGGGTTGAAGCTGAGATCAAGGTCTCAAGATGAGGACAAGCACAGCACCAACTATTTAGTTTGCTTTCCTTCAAGCTATGAGAACATTTTAAATATAATGGGCTTCACAACTGGAGAAAATTCAGCTGATTTTAGATCCACAGATATGCCCCGGGCACAGTAACATTTCTTGAAAAAGTGCTGCTAACACATTCACTTCCACAAACTAGCTGCTTCTTGAAATAATCACAGTTGAATGGAATCATTTAGCTTTCTATATCTTCAAGCAAATGGCCTTTATTCTAAGGATAAAGCAGGCATGCCTTAGTCCTCGGCAGATGAATCTATTAAGGTCAGAATACTTTAAAAACACACAGGAGGAAACTTGAACGATATTATGACAGCATTAAAAAGTGTCCTGCTTTATCAGCACTTTAAAAAAAACAACACCTAAACACAATTCCAATATAACCTTGGTAGCAAAGAGACATAAAAAGTTTAGCTCTGCTAAATATGTTAGGGGAATGAAGAAACTGTGCCTGATTTTTTTTTAAAAAGCAATAATATCCGAAGATGCAAAAAAAAAACATTGATAGGCCAAACTAATTATGATTGCCTGCCAAGGTCTCCCTTGTCACGACTGTACTGTGTTGCTATAAATTTGTATAACCCGAAATAGTGCCCCTGCTGCTTTAGTTGCTTTCTCAATATTGCTATTGCAAAACAAGTCAGTCCCAAGATATTGCCTTTATCCAGTTAACAACCTCATGTTACCCTATATTGCTGTGAATTAGTGCAAATTGCCTGAGTTACACAACTTCTCAAATTAATTAGGATACCACAAAGATTTTCCACTTTCATAAACTATTCCATCCCACACAGGAGGATCTGCTGCAGCACAACAAAACCCTACACTGTTTTGCTTTTGCCAATATATCTTGACAACTTTGATTCTGCTCTGCTTTCCTCTGCTGTGCCACACTCCTTAGGAACTGATCCCAGATGCACTTGGGGGAAGCTGTTCTTAATATCTTACTCAGGAGGGTTTTTTTGGGGGGGAAACTATTTTTAATGCTTTATTCCAGTAGTTTTAAACTATGCACCCAAATCCTTCCAATTCATGATCACAGGTGCTACTGCCATAAAGGTTCCACAGCAGAGGTGGGCTCCTACCGGTTCTATCCGGTTCTATAGAACTGGTAGTAACTCGGCGATGACATCACGGAGCTGGTTCCTTCAGTGTCTCCGTGGGCGCCGCCATTTTGAATTTTGCTTCTGCGCATGCACATTTTTTACTGCTGTGCGAGCGCATGATTTGTGCATGTGCGTGAGGCATGACTCTGAGCGAACCAGCAACAAAACAATTGCCAACCCAACCCTGTTCCACAATCCTAAGACTTTGCAGGAAGCTGGATAATTAAAAAACATTGAAGTAAAATTGTTTGTTTTGACTTTATTTGTATTCCAGTTTGGATAACCAGCTCCAATCTACAGATTCTGGGTGATATAAAACACAGTCTTGGCTTTAGAGGATATTTAGCACAGGAGCGAAAGGAGAATATTCAAAACAGAAGAGTTGAACATTAGCTCAGGAATCTGACAATTAGGAAGAGAATTAATGTAGGCTGGCAGACTGAAAGGTTAGCTGGGAACAAAGCAGTCAAAGAAGAATGAAAACTTAGTTTAGGAATCTGAAATGAGAGAGAGAGAAAGAGAGGGGGCGGAGGGGGGGAGAGGAATAGGCAAAGAAATGAAAATGCTCGTTTAAAATGCCAAGAGAGATGATCAAAATGAACTAAAGATATGCATCTTTTTAAAAAATATACTGAAACCTGAAGAAAGACAATGAAGGACTCTGTGGATCCAAGCAAAAGAATCTGAACTGTGAAAATAGGGTTGGTCTATGAGCGAAAGTTGTAACTATTTTGTAATACTTTTGTTTGCTCTTCTCAGAAGCTGTACAAACAACCTTGGAACAAATTTCCCTTAACTTAAAACAGAATTTGTTTTGGCATTTCCTCATTTGTATTTTATCACATTCCTATGAGACAGATTGCTCTATTAAGCATAGGGTTGGTTTTGTCAAGACTTCAGTTGAGACTGAGAGGTAGCTAAGCCACAAATCTATCCACTGGCTGGAAAAAGGGCTGTTGAGTTGGCTGTGTTTCCAATATGGCAGTAATGTGTTTGCAGTCAACTTGTTTCAAGCTTACTTTTACTATTTTAATGCCATTTTCTAGCAACAACTTGTTTCCTCAATGCCTAATGATCCATAACATTTCTTAAAATATAGAAATACTGGGTAGCAGCAACTCGAATCTTTTTTCTGGAACTGTGTACACCAGCATGGAACCAAGTGGTAAGCTGGTGTGCTTCAAAATTTTTAGCAAGGGCTCCTCTGCCTGGTTGATGGGTGGGTGTGGCCATGGTGGGTGTGTCCAGTTGGCCTCCTGCACCAGAGGCTTTCCTCGAGCCTCCAGGAGGGTGAAAACAGCTTCCTAGACTCTGGAGGCCCTCTGGCCCTCCCCAAGCCTCCATGCATGTCCTGCATTTACCTGCATCTAAAATGGGCCACTTAGGGACTCATGGGATGGGATGGGCGTGGTCAGCCAGGAGTGGGATTTGGGGTTCTCAGAACTGCACAGAATCTTAGCTAGAGGTTCTCCTGAACCCCTGCAAACCCCCAACAAAGCCCACCCCTGATATGGGTTGGTAATAGGGAAGGAAGCATTTGACAGGTGGCTCAGCAGCCTTATCAGGAGGGTTCAAACTAGATCAAAACATCATCTCTAGGCAAGATGGACAACATATAGGTTTAATAAATAAATAAGATCAGAAAAGAATATGCAAACCTAGACTAGGACTAGGAGAACAGAACACAAAGGAAGAAGCAGAGGTTTGGAAGGATGTTACAGCAAATGGTATGGTACTTAAAATCTCTGGTGTTTCTAGGATAGAGCATGGAAAATAAACATAAAGAATCAAAGATCTGAAGTCAGAAAGACAAATCTGAACTGACCCAAATTTAGTGGTCTGATATTTATGATTGGCACAAAGCATTGGAAGAGTACAATTTATTCAAAAGAAGCAGACCCAAAAGAAGTGAGGAAGAGGTCTATCATCTAGAAAGAAAGAAAATTGCTCAGAAATCCAGAAATCAGATCATAGAAGTTTGATAAAAATGAAATAGATAATAATAAAAAGAGAGAAACGTGAAAATGATACTATTATAATCACCTGGCAAAAAAAATAGATAGTTTTCAACATCAGATCATCAATCTGTCAAAGACATATGTAAACGTAATAATGGGGGATTTTTATTATTCTGGCATCTGCTAGAAATGTAACTCTGTCAAGAGTCAGAGGTCCTATACATTCTTGCACTCTCTCACTGACAACCTCATTCATCAGAAAGTAGAATAAAGAACCAAGGGTTCTACTATCCTGGATATGATCCTCAACTGGCAGGAATAATTTGTTGAAGAGTTCAGTGTAACTGACATCTTGAGGAAATGATTAGGTTGTCCTTGAATTTGAGATATCTGAAGGAGATGGAACTAAGAGTCAGGCTGCATATTAGATTCCATAAGAACAGTTTTGAATCCAAGAAAATGGCTTGAAATCCTGAGGGAGAAAAGAGACCAATGGGAAATGCTACAAACTGAGTTTCAGCATTTCAGAGATGCTCAAGTGAATCCAGCACTAATCAGGGTTTGGACCAGATGACATCTACAGTGTTTTCTACTCTGTTACAGTGCCCAGAGTCTGTAGGAGTCTGAATGGGGAATAACAGGCTTCAACTTGCAAGACTGAGTGACTCTGAGTTTTGGGGCCTTCTGGATCTTTGCCATCTTTGTTACTGGTAGTGCACAATCTGGGACTCCTTCTAGACTCACAATTCCCGCTGGAGAAGCAGGTGGCAGTTAAGGTTAAAAGGCCTTTGCACAGTTTCATGTTGTGGATAGGTTTCTTGGACCATGAGGCTCGGTTTACAGTCATTCATGCCCTGGTTACCTTCTTATTACTGTAATGTGCTAAACATGAGACCATCCTTAGAGAGTATCTGGAAGCTTCAAATGGTGCAGAATGTGATTGTACAGAAGTTATATATACTGCTAGGATTGCACCAGGGGTGGGCTGCTGGGGATTTTCAGGGGTTCAGGAGAACCTCTAGCTAAGATTCTGTGCAGTTCAGAGAACTCCCAAATCCCACTCCTGGCTGACCCCACTCACCCCACCCCATCCCTCCCAGAACTTCAATCGTAAGTCATTGTGGTCATAAATAGAGGCACCCTGTGAACTGGCCTCAATTTTACTACTGTTTTTTTAATAACAATTATAAAACAAATCGCTGCAATCATAAAACGAATCACTTGGTTGTTAAGCAAATTCATTTTTCTGAATGGACTTTTTTTGGGCGTCATAAATGGGGGGAAAGGCATTGCAAATCATAGTCATGTGACTGCAGCACACTGCAGTCTTGTAAATGCCAGCTGGTTGCCAAGCACCTGAAATGCAATCACGTAACCATGATGGTGGTGGGAGGGGGAGAGCAGGAGCAGCAGCCATAAGTTCGAGGAGTAGCTTTCTTTATTCGGCCTTTCATAAGTTCAAACAGTTATTAAATGACTGATTGTTAAGTCAAGGACTACCTGTACCACTTTAAGAACCTCAATGTTTTATTTCATTTATTTATTAATTTCATCAAGCGTATATAAGATAATAGATCAAAGTATAAACATGATTATGAATACATGAAATGGTTGCGAGTAAAAAGGGAATATTAGGACAGGGACGGTAGGTAGGTTGGTGAGCTTATGCACACCCCTTAAAGACCGCTTAGGAATGGGGTGAGGTCAACAGTGGACAGTCTAAGGTTAAAGTTTTGGCAGTTTGGGGAAGAAACCACAGAGTCAGGTAGTGCCATCCAGGCATTGACAACTCTGTCACTGAAGTTCTATTTTCTGCTATCAAGTTTGGAGCAGTTTACATTAAGTTTGCATCTGTTGTTTGCTCATGTATTGTTGTGGTTGAAGCTGAAGTAGTCATTGACAGGTAAGCCATTGTAGCAGATAATTTTTTGTGCTATGCTTACTGTACTTCAGACCGAAGGCTGCATAGTTCTAAGTTCGCTAAATCTCAGACAATATGGTATAAAGCACGAAAATATACACAAGTCCTAGGCATCAATCTATTAATGTTACGCACAGTCAGACACCAAAGGAAGGAAAATGTTTTATTGGGCCTAAAGAAGAGTTTGGCTGTTCATCTGCTTCCCAGAACTGTTGTTCCAGACCAGTGCTATTCTGGACAAGCTCCCTCTGCTTCCTGGAGAAACTGCTTTACTGTTGTAGAGGCTGCTACATATGGAACTTGGCAGCATATCTGCAGCATTCTCAAAAGTGAATTAATCACTGTTTTCTATGTGATAGATCCTTATTTAAAGAGGTGGACATTGGTAGTAGCAGAACCAGGCATTTCTGTAGTCAGAAAAAGTCATAGCAAAAATAAAGAAGTTCCAGAAATGGGGTTTCTAGAGGCAAGAAAGAAAAACTACAGATTTAGGTCCACAAACTGCAGATTGTCATGTTTCCCTGGGAAGACCTTGAATCTCCACTCCATAGACAGAAATTTGTTTTCCCCAACATAAACAACAGAAAAATGTCCAAGAAACATGTGAAGGATAACCTCAACACAATACACATGTATACACATATGACCTTTTACCCATAGATACACATTTACGTACAGTTAGTACACAGTTAGTATTTCTCTATTTAAAAGAAGGAGAATGTTTCTTAAAAATCTGGAAAAGAGGCTAACAGGAATGGATCAGGAAGGTTTGGTCCAGGTCCAGTTGCATCTTTTCTAAGAAAAGAAGTAAGAAAGAAATCAGTCTCAGCATTAGGCTAGAATACAGATAATTCTTCTGTTTAATTAAGTACCTCTAAGAACGTCCCACCTTGCCAGTATGAAAAACCTTGATTGCTTCCAAAGGAAGAGATGGCAGATCTCAACAGGCAGCCTATAAACTCACTTATTCTATTTGTATGTGCCCAAACAGATGTAGTCAAACTGGGTAAAAGTATGCCTTATCTCTCTATCAGCTCCTTGACAGTATTGCTAGATGATATTGATCAAAAAATTTCCTGAATTGAATCTGTAGCTTGACATGTTTATTTTAAATGCATCCTTAATGTGAGAAGATGCTGTGATTATCCACCAGCAATGACCTTGCATGCTAACATATATGGAGATATCCTAGAAAGGACCATTTCAAATTGGTGGACATTTCTTCTGCTACAGTCCTATTCATGGCAATAGCAATAATGTCAGACAAAACACAAATGCTTGTATGTGTTCTTTAAAAGTTTTGATATTTTTAGCCAGAAAAATATGTGAATCGATGCAATAAGCAACAAAAAAAAGTAATACATTCAACCGCTTATTGAATGAATAAATATTTACTTAAGACGTCTGATTAGAATAAACAAAATGAATCTTATTTCAGATTAAAGAACTTTTGACATATTTGATTAACGTACCTCTTGAGCTAATGAATCTTTAAGTGATAAAAATGGATTTTCAGATATATAACCAGCTGCACACTGCTAATAAAGCTTTATTGTACTATAGAGCCAAAGAAAAGTCTGTGAGGCTATTTGGTATAATTTAACCCAAAATAATCCAGGGAAAGTGTAAAAAATAAATCTCGTAGGCATATTAAGGAATGGAATTGGGGATAAGTTGTCCCAAACTGGATAAACTCACCCAAAATGGAGAATAGTATAGAATTTTCAGCTTCCAAATTATCCTTTCAGAAAGCTATTCCAGGGGGTCTTTCCTTAATGTGTTTTATATTATATGATTCAAAATTCATTTTTCTACTCTTCCAAAACTGAAATTGTATAAATTTGATTAGGGACACATCTATGCATGATTAGATGCAGCCAGATAGTATTCACAAGACATGCTTATCCAATTTGGATAAACTAAAAAGCTTACACTAGTGAATTAAGGACTATTTTTAAAGTATTTGAAACCTATATTTATTTATTTATTTTCAACAAACTGGTTCCAGCAGTTAAGCCACTTTGGATAGATTAACATTGAGTGGAAAAGAGATGAGAAGGTATAACTATTCTTCAAATCACAAATTTGTATTAAAAATACATTGTGTGCAATTTCAGATTCTCAGATTTGGTGTGTGTGTGTGTGTGTGTGTATTAAAATGTTTTATATAGCTGCCCAACTCACACATGGGTGACTATGGGTGGCTTCCAATATTTAAAACAATATAAGCCACCATAGAATATGATCTGTTAAAAGAAACACCACCCCACTCCCCATGGCAGAAACAACACAATCAAATTAGCCACCTGATCAGCTCCATCTTCATTTGTAGTTCCCAGGCCAGATGTCTTTAGGGCTTTTTAGAAAAGCAACAAGATGGCAACAGGAAGAATGATGTTCCATAAAAAAACTGTCCACCACTGAAAAGGTCCCACCAGATGATAAAATCTATTTGATGGGACCCATAATATCTACCCTGCCTTCTCATTTTCTGATAGGCCACGTGGAAATAATAAAAGAGAAGCAGACCTTTAAATAGCCTGGCCACAAGCCATGAAGGGCTTTAAAGGTGATAACCAACACCATGAATTGTACCGAAGAAGATTGGCAGCCGGTGCAGCTGCAACAGATGTGGTGGCACAGGATCAAGTGTAAGCTTGTGCGAAACTATTTGGGCCCCTACATTCTGAACTAACTGAAGCTTCTAAATACTCTTTAAGGGCAGCCACATTAATAATGTGCATTAAACAGTGGTAATTTGCATTGTGACTGGAAAAGAGCTGGTACCATTCTTCATTTATTGGGTCCCAATCTAGCCAAAACATCTTTATTGGTTATAAAAAAAATGTAGAGAGGGGTGGTAGCATCTAGGCAAGCTTGGACTGAGAGAACATCAGAAAACGCCACTGTTGTACAGTAGCTTTAACTGGATGTTGTGTTTTTTTTAAAGTAAAAAGTAGTGACAGACTTTTTCTATATTGCTCCCAAGAAAACGGTGTGACTCGTCATTCACTGCTTGCAGAATATAAAAGCTGCTGAAAGTGGCAAAGATTATGCATCAGTGAAACCAAAGGAAAAATATGTTCCCTCATCTCCATGCCAAAATCCCATACATCATTATGATTCAGAGCTATTTCTCCAGCAGGGATGAATTCTTGTGGCCAAATGCATTTTCCAACTGATTCTTCAGCAGAAGATATGAACTGAGATCTCAGAATATTGCAACTCAGGAGAGAAGCATTATGCCCTTTTCTATCACTAAACAATTAGGTCCAAGTTCCTTTAATCTAATTTTCATTGAATCATTTCCTTCTGCTGTGAGAGGAAAGGATATTTTGACAGCTACGGCACTATTTTCTTTTCTTGTTTCCAACTCTTTTTTTCCCTTTTGTTTGATGTTGTTTATTTGCTTCATCTAACCTTTCTAGATGGGATAAATCACAGAAATTTAATTTGAAGATCATATCCCTGGCAGGGAAAACAGACAAGGTCAGCCCTCAGCTTGCTGTACTCTCCTCTTCGCTAATTGTGTAACAGTCCTGCTTTCCAATTTGGCTGAAATGTTTTACAGCCTAGCTGTGCCAACACTGGTCCTATAAGGTGTTTGCTGGATACTTACAAATGGCACATTGGCTAGAGGCCAAACCTGTTTCACTGCTATTGAACGGCAATCATGCTTCGCTTAAGAACTCTAGTAAATCCCCATAAGTATGAATCCAAAGATTTTGGAAATCTCCAGGCATAGAAATTGCCAGAGTTCTGACTCCTTTACTACCTAGGCTGCAGTTCAGGTTGCTGTGCAATTTCCCTAAACCAAACCATGTCCCAATTACACAGGTAAGTTTAGCTGCTACTTGTTTTTCCTCATGTCATTTGTACCATCAGGCCAGCACCAAATAAAAAGTGAAAGAACTCTAATCCAGTTTCATGAGACTAATTTACTAGTAATAAATAACAGCTGGAAGCAGGGGCAGCCATAAAATGAATGAAAGATATTTGCAGAGAATAGAAGATGCCTTTCCCGGTCTCTGATTTAGTTTTGTGTTATCGTTATTTGGCTAAATTTGCTTGGCTAAAGCGGCATCATCAGGAAACCTAATCAGAGCGAGGGCTAGGCTCATTATATAGCCAACTCTGATTAATTGCATCATAAAGCATCGTTGTCATACTGCCTCCAATAACTATGTGAAGGGAGCATGCTCTGCCATAATGCAGCACTTTGCGTTGAGGCAGCAATGCCCTCCTTCTCAAGATCATAAAGCTGATTTGCCTAAAACGAGCAACCAATGCTCATCTTGAGAAAAGCACAGAAGTTGCTTTTCTCCAACAAAATGGAGTGGAATGGCCTCTCGGCACTGGGAAGCAGAGAGTCTCTTCTTTTCACTGTGATGCCCAAAAGGAGAGCTCTAATCACCCCCTTGTCACAGGCAATCCCCCACTAAAGCCTTGCACAGCCCTACTGTCTACGGGCACTTGTTATTAGACAGAAGAACAACTGAAAAGGATAAGTAAATGAGGGGATTCTATCCCCAAGATGTTTGAGAACCACCATTTTAGCTCATCCCAACTAGCTTTCCCTTCTACAGCCCAACAATCTCTCTCCCAAACCTAAAAATAATAAAAGGTGATGGATGATTGACAAGTAATAGCTTGATAAATTAATCTATAAACTTTGACTCTTGAGAAACCTCAGGATGATTTTCTGGAATCAGTCCTGACTGAGCCATCTTCTAGGTAGAATCTAGAGAGCCTAACTCCTGCATTTCCTGTTATTTACTGAGAAACAAAATTTACATTTTGTAAAACTAAACCAGGGGTGAAATCCAGCAGGTTCTGACAGGCTCTGGAGAACCGGTAGCGGAAATTTTGAGTAGTTCGGAGAACCAGCAAATACCACCTCTGGCTCGCCCCAGAATGGAGATTTTACAATATTCCTCCTCCAGGAGTGGAGAGGGAATGAGGATTTTGCAGTATCCTTCCCCTGCCATGCTGATCAAGCCAAGCCATGCCCACAGAACCAGTAATAAAAAAAATTGGATTTCACCACTGAACTAAACGTTAATGTTGTTTAATGTCATATGCTTCTCTGCTACCCTTAGGAACCTCTGTAACTGACATGCAAACAAAGACTCAAAAAATGACTCTGTATCAGTTAGAATACCCAATAGCTAAACAGTAGAAAAAGCTGCCTGCAGAAAGGGACAAAATGAAACAAATCCATGTTTTAAAACACAAGCTATGGAGAAATGAGAAGGACAGGCTGTTAACATATGACATCTCTCCATATGTCATCTTTTTAAGGTAGGCCAGACCAAGTGACAGACTCCACAGGTAATGCTAGAACTCCATTGTTATAGGCAACAGCAACATAATTTTGAAAGACTTTTCCCCTTTCCTTCTACTTGTTATACCAAAGACAGTCATGGCAGACTCGCTGTAAGTTTCTTTCTAACACGTGCTTCCTTTCCTGATTCATGTTTTTCTAACTTCCTTTTTCAAAGTTATCCCTGTGGTTCTCTACACTATCTGACTTTGGAGAACAAAATATCACAAAATAGGAGACCTGGTGTCAATCTGCTAACTTCTAGAACATCATCCACAACCAACTTAATTGGTAGACACTTGGTTTCCTAAAATGATTTGTGTACATTTTCATTGAGTGTTTAAAAGCATATTAACTTAATGCGCTTTAATTTACATTAATTTAATTTCACTATTTCTTTATAATAACTCCTTGTACATAGAAATTAGTCTTTAAACCAACTGAATCCAAAGGCTTTTCTAATATTGAGCTAATATCTGCAGGTGGTTTCAAGACATGACAATTTCAATTTGGAAATGAAACTTTGAACTTTGGCTTCCTTGTTATTCCAGAACATCCCAAGAAATGCTTGAGTTGTTCTCAGCAGAAGTCAACCACCCATTTCAAGAATCCAGAAGAAACCCCAAGACAAAACCTGTTTTATTCTTTATATCAGTGATGGTGAACTATGCCACGAGTGCCACAGGTGGCATGCGGAGCCATTTCTGAGGGCACATGAGGCACTGGCCAGCTGTTTTTTGGCCTTGATTTTCGACCTTTTTCACCCTCCGGAGGCTTCAGTACGCTTCCCTGAAGCCTCCTGTGGGTAAAAAACGCCCCAACAAGCAAACCGGAAGTCCGTTCCCGAACTTCCAGTTTGCCCGTAGGGCCATTTTTTCCGGCTTCTGGAGGCTTCCCTGAAGCCTCTGGAGGGTGAAAAACAGTTCAATGGGCAAAATGGAAGTCCCGTTGGGCTGTTTTTCACCCTCCAGAGG
>JANHFT010006685.1:231482-244837 GCA_032467955.1 Pseudoxenodon macrops | reverse complement strand
AGAGAGAGAGAGAGAGAGAGAGAGAGAGAGAGAGAGAGAGAGAGAGAGATATTCTGTATACTATGTATATCTAAGGAATGTGACAAAATGGAGTCTACAGTCGCTTTGCAAGAGAAAGAGAGAGAATAATGTATTATTGAATTCAGTTGGGTGGGTCAGGGTTTGGCAAAGTTGCCTCACTATGAGAAAATGTTGGATCATCTTTTGACTAATTTATACATGTTCGGGTATACATTTTATACAGAAAAATGCTGACAATAGAAAAATTTAATTCACCCTGTGCTAACAATTTATTTCCAATGTGAAATGTATGCAGATGTAATCATCAAGAAACCTTTGCTTTTAGATAAGAATGTTCAAGCTGCGCAAAGCTTTGAATGGGTGCTTCAGTTCAATGAAGCTTTAATCAAATTGCCCCACTGAAATGGATTCAGGCTTTGAAGCATGCAATCAAATCAGGTGGCTTTCAAGGTCTTTGTAGCCTTTGAAAGCAAATGGCAGATTCGATGACATTTTTGCTGTTCCCAGTGCACCATATTGCAATTTTATTTATTATCATTATATTATTTATTTACATTCTAGCCATCCACTCCCACAGACTCTGAGTGTCTTACAAATACAGATACAAAGCAATCAAAACTGTTAAAAAATATACAATCCCACAGGCAGCCTTTGCTAAAACAATCCTAACAATAATAAATCAATCAAGCCAAACAAGGAGTTTCACAAACACATCAATTTCACTTGTCTATCTGGAGAAATCAGAAGAGAAAATAAATAGTGCTCAGGCCGTTGATGCTGGCATAAGTACTAGCCTTTATGCTTTATCATGTCTTCTAATACTACTTCTTTATCTACCCAAGCTCTTGGATAGATAGGCTATGGCCTTCATACATTTCCTAAACTATCAAGTCTGTTCTATTTTGTACTAATAGGATGATACACCGCTGTGTTAATCCATCTTAAAGGGAAGCTTAACTTGGCTTTCAATCCTCTGAACTCCAAGCTAACCACATCAGTAGGCCATCTCAGGTCAAATTCATATGCATTTCTGAATCAAATCTTGCTTTTCAATTCTGCAAACAGGAAGGATGGTTTCAGTTTCACTTATGTATGAAAGGGCGTTGAGATAATATTTACATTTAACATTTACAGACTCTACTCTAAAGGATTATTTTATAGTATTATGCCTAATAGAGCCCAACAAAGACCCATCACCTATAATGAAGGTTGTGACTATGACCAATTATCATGGCTACAATACAACACTAGTGTTTACTGTATAGAGTATCAAAAGTAAAATCATATTCAATCCCAACTTGGATGATCAGACTGGAAGCCAAGATAAAGAAATTTACTCTGCAAGTAATTTAAAAAACATAAAAGAGCAAAAACTGAAGAACATAAATAACAAGACAAGTCTAATAAAGATATATTGGCTGAGCACCATAAAAATGAAAAAACTTTGAAAATCATAAAGCAAAAAAATAACAATAGGTGGGAAATTGAGGCACAAATCATCCAATTTAAGCAAAACCGTAATTCCAATCAGACAAGTGGCTATTCTACCAAAGTATAAATAGCAATAAAAATTCTGAAAATGAAAAACTAAACTAAAAGTAAATAATCCAGGTTTAGAAAGATCTATAGGACACTCACAAAGACTGTAATAAAAATGCTGGATGGATAAAATAATTTGAATATGAATTTAATAAAAGTCAAACAGAAGAACTAATAATAGCACAGAAATAATTAAAAATTGAACAAAAATGATGAACATCTGAACATCTCCTCAAAATGATTGATTGGTTGGTTTTTGGCTCAAATATTTGACTAGTTTACAACCAATTATACACTTAAATGAAGTATTATATAACAGAAATTTCAGCAACTGGTAATAATTGGGAAAACCTACCCAATTCAAAACGATCCAGTGAGATAGACAACTCAGAAAACTATAGGTACTGTAGATAACATGCTTGCTGTTGATGTTTAAATTACTCATAAGCATAATAGCAGACTCTGGATTATTTAGAAGAAAATAACATTCTTCCAGTAAAACAGAAAGGAAAGGGAATGAAAAGCAGAGGTACAAATGAATGAGTTTTAATTGATTAATTTGTTTTGGAGAATTGTAAAATCCCAAAAAACTTATTTGCATACAGTCTGGTCTGGTTTGATTATAAAAAAGTATTTGTTTCATAGTCCCATAGTTGGGTCATCAAATGTTTGGAAACAATTGGGGCAGATAAAAACTTTAGAAACTTTACAGAAAAAATAATGAAGCAATGAGAGACAGAATGGTAAGAAATGAGAAATATGAAATGAAAAAAAATAGGCTTATGCACATTAGAAAAAGCATCTTTCAAGGCGACTCATTATCACACTTATTATTTGACATCACTATAATTCCAATTTTAGTGATGTTGAAGAAAACAAATCTTAGCTATCAAAGAAGAAAAAATGCTAATAAAATCTCACCTTTGCTTTGTATGGATGATCTGAAGCATTATGGAAAATCAGAAATTGAAATTGTAAGAATTTTTAGTCCAGATATAGTGATGGAATTGAGCCTAGAGAAATAGCAGATAGTAGCAACAAACTGAGGTAAAACCACAAACGGTAATGGAACTGAAATGCTGACTGGCCAAACCATCAGGATAAAACCTACAAGTATCTGGTCATTTTGTAGCTGGATAACATCAAATGTAAACAGGTAAAAAATATGATTAGTAAAGAATAAACTAACATTGCTAAAGACAAAACTGAATGGTGAAAACACCATCAAAGTCATCAATACCTGGGCTGTATCAGTCACATGATACACTGTTGGAACTATTTACTGGACACAATTTGAACCAGATAGTTTGGACTGGGAAACAAAAGAAAACAGGTGATTGTTCACTATGCATTGCATCCTTGTAGTAATACTTGTAGATTGCACTTGGGGATATATTATAGGGACAGAGGTTTGGTTTAGGGTTGTGACTCTAAGCAGCGAGAGTGACTCCAACAGATCTCAGAAACAACAGATTTCTCTGTCCAGAAGAGTTCAGTATAGGAAGAGCTGAGATACTATGCAGAACCTCAAACTCCCACCCATAGGGGTAAAAATGGGTGGTTTTTTTTAATTGTATGTATTTATAAGATACAAATATTATATTTATTATTTGGGTACAGTGATATATCCTTTACAGATATATCCCATACATTTGAGGTTTTACACATGTTTCCATCATCTGGTAAAACGATCGTTCTGTTTCATTTCCAATATTTGCTAATATATGATTTATCTATCCTGGTGATTATTGATAAGAGTTAACTACCATCTGTAAAATATTTCATATCAATTTTATCTTGGGCTGTAACTTGGAGTGAATTTTGTAGATGTAGTCCATTATTTTCCTCATTATTGTGTTGAGTCCATTTCTTTAAAGTTTTGCATACATTTTATCCTGCAAGTTTTTATTTGTTCCGTCTCAGTTTCATTTCTGAGCACGAATTTGTATACAAACAGATGGCGTTAATTTTACAGAAGCATTTAAAATTCTGTGGGTTTTTTCATGAGGCATGTCCTTTCCTCATTCTTAAGATCAAATTTTACCCTTCCAGCAATTTCTAAATGCATCAACCATGGTATACTTTCTTGTGTTCCTAATCAGGCAAGCAGGCAGTGAAAGAAAATTTACCTGGTTGTAAATTACTTCTGCACAGGAACATTAGCTAAAAGCAAAATGAGGAAATATATTGCTCTGTGCTGTTTCCTGCATTAATAAAATAGTAAATAAATGCACAAATGGTGTTTGATTCTGTCAACCCTTCAAGGCAGATCAGATTTTTAAAAAGCAATGCCATGTAAATCAGTATACTTTTATTCTAAAGCCACAATAACATGCATATGGAGATTCTCAATCATCCAGGTCATGGTTGTCCCAAAGATGTTTTTTTTTAAATAACAGGAGTTTGTATTTCCTGGATGATCTTCTTCTCATCCAAGAAGAAGCAAGAAGCTTCTTAAATTCTGACTGAACAATGGAGGATGGAAGGATTTATATTCCTTGCAGTCATCTGCACTCTTTCTGAGAGTCACTGAGGCCACTTGAAGGTTTATCTGCTGAAACACAGTCCTTTCAGCATTTCCAAGAAGGTTGCACATCCATTTGCATTATTTAGATGACCTTGAAGGCACAGATAAACCTTCAAGAGCCTCAGCAATTCTCAGAAAGAGTGCTAATGACCAGATGACTGCAAGGCACATAAATCCTTCCATCCTCCATCATTCAATCAGAACTGAAGAAGCTTAGAAGCAAACTATCTTCAAGGAAAAACGAAGTCCAGTTACATTTTGAAAAAGCACCTTTGGAACAGTCACAATAACAGAGTCTTGCAAGTTTGAATGTGCCTCTCTCTCCCCCGCTCCTTCCCTCCCTTTACCTTCATGTAAACTAGGGAAAGGGTTGAGCTGGCTCTCAAATTACGGTACTTTCTTGGCCAGAGCTTGGACCCTTTTTATCTGACCATACAACTGTGATGGTAGCTTTTTCTCCTTACTTCAAGGTTATTTCCCCTGTACTGTACATTGTGTCAACTCCTATGAACCCACAAAGATTGTGACAGGTAGACTAAACAGAATCTAATGAAGAAGGAAATGGCAACCCATCCTTATATTCTGTCAAGAAAACCAAATGGACATTCTCAAGCAGAACAATGTCAACATGATAATATTAGAAGATAAGCCCCCCAGGTTGGAAAACAACCAACAAGTCATTGAGAAAGAGCAGAGGACAAGTTCAAGTAGTTCTGGTGTTTGTAATGTGGCAGGACTGTAGCTGAAATGTCATCCAGCTGCAGATGTATCCAAAGGCAAAAGGAAAGTTTGATGTTGCAAAGATATGACTTCCATTTCAACGTGGAATGTCAGAATCATAAACCAAGTCAAACTTGACATTGTCACAGCAGAAATGTCAAGATTAAACATTGACATCCTGGGGATCAACAAACTGAAATTGATTGGAATGGATTTTTTCGCATGACAGGAGCATCAGTTCTTTTACTGTGGACAAAATCATATATATATAGAAGAAATTGGACGAGCCATCATTTCAACAAGAATAGCAGTGACAGTGCTTAAATGCAACCCTAAAACAATGTAGTATGATTCAGTTCAAGTCCAAAGCATGCAAATCAGCATTATTAGTAATCCAAACCTATACATAAGTAGGCATTTAACAGTTCTTAAGGCAGGGGTCCCCAACTCCTGATCTGTGGACTGGCAACTGGCCAGGGCCAGAAACCATGCCACAGAAATAAGCAAACCCCATCCACGGGATGCAACCAGTATGCAAAATGACACTCTCTCCGGTCTGCGGAAAAACCTCTCTCCACGGAAACAGTCCCTGGTGCCCAAAAGGTTGGGGGGGACAGATGTTTTAAGACCTCTTGCAACATCTTCCTAACACAATACACACATAAATACAGACAGACAGACAAACAAATAACTGCAATTCTAGATAATTATAGGAAAAGCCAGTTTGGTCTAGTGATTGAGGCACAGGCTAGAAACCAGGAGACTGTGAGTTCTCATTCGACTTTAAGCATGAATAAATGTATAAATATTACAATAATATTGTAAGCAACCCAGAGTTACCCTGAGGTAAGATGGACAGCCAGGAAATTTAATAAATAAAATAAAACAAAACTGGGTACGTTATTTTGGTTTCAACATTTTTTATTAGTTTACCAAAATATAAAATGCAAAGGAAAATAAAAAATAATGGAAACTAGGCGAAGGAAAAAGGGAAGGGAGAAGAAAATGTAAGGTAAAAGAGGAAAAAGGGGAAAAAAGGTATTGACTTCCAACTCTTTTTAGGACAGTAAAAGATAACTTTACAGCCTCAACTTTTTCCTTTTACACATTAATATATACTAGCTATTTTTGTAGTGACAAATCTCATCAGCAAAACCAAAATCAAAGTTTCATTTTTTTTCACTACAAGCACAAAATCCAGAAGCGATTTCCAGATTAAAAATGTAATTAAATATATTCTCTTCTTTGAATAAAGCAATCAATTTAACCATCTCTGCTTTTTCTTCCTTGCTGTGGAAATAATATATATTTCTGTTTGCATTTAATAGTCTTTATAATCAATCATCATTTGTATTAACAAAATTCACGTTTCCTTCAGATTCTTTAACCTTAAAGGGGAAAACACATATTTTCATCCATTTTAATATACTACCTTTTCCTTACAAACAATTCTAAAATTAATAATTTCTAATACATCTTTTTTAAATTTCCTCTTAACATACATACTTTAAAATTCGCTTTCAGTAATATTTTACAACCTTAAAAATTATTCAAATATATATAAAAACCATTTTCAAATTAATTTTATAAACACAAACAAAATACAAGCTGCATTAAAGCTTTATTTAATTTACATATATCAGACCAATAAAAATCCAACACCAATTAATTCATTAAATTTAAATCCCTCCCAGTTATCTTCATAGAATGAAAATTTTCTTCTTCTATGCATCCATTTTAAGACTCTAAACTTTTGTTTAAGTTAATACACCTTTTTAAACTTCCTCTTAGCATAGATACTTTCAAATACACTTTCAATAAAATTTTACAAGCTTTCTTAAGAATTATATATAAAGAAAAATTTGCATTTTCAAACTCACTTTAAACTAAACACACTTTACATTAAAATTGTCAGACTGATAAAAAAGATTCATCCTAATTCCAATTAACTCATTAAGTTTAAGTCATTCCTTCCAATCGTATCTTCATAGAATAAAATATTTTTCTTCTCTGGAATGTCTATCAAATAATTATAGACTTCTCTTTTTCTCGAGGATTTCTCAATCTTGTTAATATTCATGAAGAAAAAGTCCCAAATTTGTCCTCTTGAAAGTTGCAGATTTTCTTGGTACTCTTCATTCAATCGTGTTGGGAGGTTTATATTTAAACCACCATAATAAAGATTGGTGTCAGGTTTATATTCCAAAATTGCAATTGAGTCCTTTGCATTGTCAGCTACTTGTGAAATTGCCTGTGGTTTGGTAGCTTTCTACACATAATTGCTGGGTGGGTGATTTTGGATCAGTCACTCTTTGTCAGCCCCACTCACCTCCCAGAGTTGTTGTGGAGAAAATAAGAGGAGGAAGATTAGGAATGTTGGCTGCCTTGAGTTATTTACAAAAATAATAAAGGCAAGATTTAAAAAAAAAACTGAAAAATGGAATGCCAAAGTGGAAGTAAAATAGCTGTAGGAATATGGAAATTTTAGTCTTGATAAGAGAACTAATAGCATTTTGCCAACGTTTGTACCAACATGTTCCAACAGTCAAAAAAATAACTCTAAGTATGACCATCACCAAATGAAGAAGACAAATATCAAATTGATATATTCTGCAAGCAAAGTAGGAGAATCTCTATTCAGTCAGCAAAAATACAGCCTGGGGCTGACTGCAAGCTCAGATCACAAACTCCTTTGTGAAAAAGAAAGTGTAGTGCTCCAGACAAACCAGAAAATGACAGCAACTTGCTGCCAATTAATGATGTCAGACCAGAATGCTACTGTTCACAGGACCAAGTACAAAATAACAGAGTTCACAAATAACTTCTAAATTAAAATTTATGGCTTCAGGAATGTAACCTAAAAAATACATGAAGGTTGAGTTCAAACAACCAACTCCATAAGTTGTATCCCAAGATTTAAAAGAAAAAAAGACTTTAGCACCAAATAGCAAAAATCAAATTCCTAGCACAAAATTCCTAGGTCTATTACCTCTCATGAAGTTAAAATTTCTTCTGTTTCAATCTCCTGGATTTTGTTCATGGTGTTATAAACTTTAATCACAGACTATGTGAAATCAATGTGATTCTCCCCCCTCCCATTCTAAGTTTAGACTCCACTGGGGGGAGGGAGATAGTGTTGGGCTGTAAAGTTTGGTTCCGCATGTGACCTGGGTGAGGATGTGTACTGACAGTGTGGCATGAAAGGCTGATTTCCTTTGTTGGAATATGGATTGACAGTCTGACATGAAGGGTTAGCAGACTGGCCGCCGACACAATAACCCTGGATCACAAGAAGAACAAAACATTCAATAGCAAGTGACATAGAATCAGGCTGTTTATTGGAATCACTAATGGTAAAACTAAAGCTTAAATATTTTGGAAACAAATTGCAAAGGCAAGAATCCTTCAAGGAGACCTTGATGCTTGGAAAAATCAAAGGCAATCAAAGAAGAGACTGGCAGAAGACAAGGTACTATCATTGGGAACAGAAGAATGAGTTTGCAAGAACTCAAAAAAGCAGTTAAAAGGTAAAGGTTCCCCTCGCACATATGTGCTAGTCGTTTCTGACTCTGGGGGGCGATGCTCATCTCTGTTTCAAAGCCAAAAAGCCAGCATTGTCCAAGACATTTACCTGGTCATGTGTCTGGCATGACTAAATGCCAAAGGTGGTTCCTATTTTTCTGCTTGCTTTTTTTTACATGCTTTCGAACTGCTAGGTTGGCAGAAGCTTGGACAAGTAACGAAAGCTCACTCCATTACATGGCACTAGGAATTTGAACCACCGAACTGCCGACCTTTCTGATCGACAAGCTCAGCGTCTTAGCCACTGAGCCACCACATTCCGCAAAGTTATGGGTAGACAATTCTGATGAAACAATCTCTTTTGGATCCCAACATTCAAAAGTTTCTGAATGACTGAACGACAACAATAACAAAGTGCTTTTGTAGCTGGAATCATGATGAAATCCAAGCAAAGCTGAGCAGATGTTGAGCAATCTCTATTTTGGGGTTTAATTAAGACTAACCAAAACAGGCTTTCTCAGGATAGGGAGGGCACTCTCCCTTGCTGGAAATGAGGTTAAGGTTATGGTTTTGATTTGATTAATATTAATATAATTACTTACCGTGAATGTAATAGCCTTCTCCCTGCATCATATTAAAATGACAGTTAAATACATGATTGGAGTCTAAGACTTTGGCACCTGCCAGCCATGTGTGACCTAGCACTGACAGACAAAAAGCAATTGAAGTAAATTGTGTAGCTCATTAGGTGGACTGGCAAGCAGCTATTTTTCACATGATAATTAAATTCAGGACTGAAACTTAGCCGTATGATTTTCATCCTATTTCGTGAAAAAATGAAGCACCTTTAGGTATTTGTATATTTTATAGAAAAATCTCCATACATACCCATCATATTATGTCAATTTCTTCGAAGCAGCTTTATACAAAATACACAAAAATAGTAAGAATAATAATGAATCAAGGCAACGAATGACATGCGATAAGGGGAAAAAAGAGAATATAGTTAAATCTAGTTCACGCCAACTCCATTCACTAAA
Organism: Pseudoxenodon macrops; assembly: GCA_032467955.1. NCBI lineage: Eukaryota > Metazoa > Chordata > Lepidosauria > Squamata > Pseudoxenodontidae > Pseudoxenodon > Pseudoxenodon macrops. The sequence goes on along the minus strand of JANHFT010006685.1, from coordinate 235,468 downwards.
CTAGTAAAAGTAATCCTCACTTACCAACTACTCATTCAATGAATGTTGGAAGTTAAAGCGGCACTGAGGAAGGAGATTTATGACTGGTCCCCAAAGTCATGTGATTAAGTTTCAAGCAGTTGGCCACTGGGGCGCTTATGATGACTACAGTATCCCACTGTCATGTGATCACTATTTGTGACCTTTAGAGCTGGCTTCCAACAAGCAAAGTCAATGGGGAACTGGCGGGGAGTCACAATGGCGGCATTGGTTTTAATGTCCTGCAGTGATTTGTTTAATGACTGCAGTGGGACTGACATGATAAGTCAGTGTGGTCATGTGATGTTTCACTTTATGATCACATTGCCTAGCAATAGGGTTACCAATCCTAATTCTGGTAAGTGAGTACTACATGTATATATACTTTCTATCTTTGAAAAACATCCTTCCTGCCAAGCTGTTCTTCTCAAATATCTGCCACTGTATCCCGTTTTATATATTGTCTTCTGCTCTCTAAACTTCTCACATCTTTCTTTCTGAATTCATCAGGATTTTCTTATCTCCCGCTTCTCTTCAACCCATTTACTCTTCCATTATATATAAATTTTGTGATTCAAATGGAGGATTTTTTTTCAAATGAATCCGGAAACAGCTTGAATCTAATGTCTATGGATGATTTCACAGGTCTAGTTCATTCATTCCAAACTCCACTTTTGCTTCAAAAATTCAACATACAGAAAATATAACAGCAGGATCTTCTATTCCATAACATTATTGTTATTATTACTCTAGCAATGTATCAATGTATACCTGGGGTTATATGAATTGCTTGTGTATTGTGTGCAGTATCTGTGTTATGACTATACATTATGAGTTAATTGGCTTTCCTTTTTTAAGGTGCTGGTAAAAATTTCATCTAAGTAAATACTTCATAATCCTCATAATAGCACTATAGCAATAGCACTTAGACTTATATACTGCTTCATAGTGCTTTTACAGCCCTCTCTAAGCAGTTTACAGAGTCATCCTATTGTCCCCAACAATCTGGGTCCTCATTTTATTGACCTCAGAAGGATGGAAGGCTGAGTCAACCTTGAGCTGGTGAGATTTGAACTGCTGAACTGCAGCTAGCAGTCAGCTGAAGTAGCCTGCAAAGCTGCATTCTAACCACTATGCCATCTCGGCTTTTTTACAGGATTCATCTAAAACCGCTATTACAAATCTCATTTATGTTTGCAAAATAATCCATAATCTTAAATCCAGCATAATTTAATGGCTTCTATGATGTTTATATGAGAGCCATATAAAACTGTCAAATGACAGGTCACCTGAAACTATATAATATGAGTCAGGACAATCATGGATGAAATATGGATCTCCATACACGATCGTTTTCTTTCTTTCTTTCTTTCTTTCTTTCTTTCTTTCTTTCTTTCTTTCCTTCTTTCTTTCTTTCTTTGTTTCTTTCCTTCCTTCCTTCCTTCCTTCTTTCTTTCTTTCTTTCTTTTCTTCTTCCTTTCTTTTTATTTAGTTCTTCTTTCTTTCTTTCTTCCTTCCTTTCTTTCTCCCTTTATTTTCCTTCTTCTCCCAAATAAAATCACTAGGAAATCACAGGTATATCTGCAGAGAATGATCCATGTCAATCCAACAGTTGGTCCAGATGATTCTGATGAGAACATTGAGACTGTGAGACTCTATCTGGACCTCCATTTTATATTCTTCCAGTTTTGTGAATGTGTAACAGGAAGAGCACCACATCAAATGACTTCATCTTTTTCTAGATGACATTAAATAATTAAAGCAGAAAGGAACAAAAATGCTGTGGATTTCCAGGACTGAAATAGATTTTAGTAAGCTGCTGATCATTTGGATGGTGCTTAGATTTGTAGAAGCTTCTACTATTCAAACATGCTTGTGTAATTTTTTTAAATTATTCCATCCATGACATCATTTTTGTCTGAAATGGAAAAGTGAATGGTGTTGAAAATAACAGGTACAAGACGATGCAACCCTTTATCCCTTACTTCAGGGGTGTCAAACTTGTGGTATTACAGTGGCGTCATGTGACACATTGGGACTTTTTTTCCCTTCACTAAACCAGGTGTGGGTGTGACCAGCGCGTGACGCATTTGGCCCATGGGCCACGAGTTTGACAGCCCTGCCTTACTGTTTTTTACCTGCAATTTGTAAGTCTTTCTCTGCCCTATAGCACCTATAGGATAGAAAGATAGACAGAACAGAAATACAGGAGGGTTGAGAAAGCATTATGCCTCCTACATATGCTTTATACATAGTTTCAATAGGCATTTCTGTCAGCGGATAGAATAAGCTGCATGTCTTGTATATCTGCTTAGAGACATCTCTCACCGGCTAGGGTTGACCAGAAAGACCAGTGCAGCCCTTTGATTTGTAAATCCTTTATAGCATTCAAGACTGAATCATCTTTATAGATTGTGTTTTTAGCATATCGGATATTCATCTAGTATCAGGTTTCCTAGATACTAGAAGCACACATAGAAATTAGAATGAACTGATATTCTCATATTCAACCATGGGTTTAAAAAAAAAAATCACTGACAGTCTATGTAGCTTTTTCCCTTCATAAGTAGTGTGCTATGCTATTGTAATTCAATATTGCATAAGTATAATAGAATCCCAAAGAGAAATGTCACTTAAAGGGTAATGCTTTTTTCCAACTGATTTACAATTCCACACAGCATAATGTTTGCCTGTTGTTCTGTACTCACAGTTTTAGCAGAGAGGATATTCCTTAATTCATAAAATGTGGCCCTGAACTGTCACAGAGAATATGCCAGCAGTGCTTGGGAGAGTATATTATCTTCCTCTTGCAGAAAAAGGCTGAGAATGAGAGATAATGATTTACCTAAGGCAGATGTGATATTTGAAAGAGATCTCCATTCTTCATGACTTCCTCTCTTTACCTAATCCCACCAGCATACTATGCACACTTACATTAAGTATTGTAGGCAGGTTCTCACACCACCCAATGAGCAGAGACAATATTAAAACTGTGAACTGCCCCAGACAGTTCACGGTAATCACTGTAGCTGCATGAAGGCAATTCAAGCAGCTCATTAAATGGCAATTGATTTTCTCAAGAACCATCATCTCTAGAATAAGGGTTGGCTGCCTGCAAATGGTTAGTTCAATCATGATTCTATTTACTGATGATTCAAATTAATGCCTGAATTATTCAAATGAGCAAGGTTTGAATTATCCATTTGAAGCAATCTTGTTTCCTCCTCCCATCTACTCTATCCGTAGCTGATAGAGTGAAATTTATCAGTAAAACAAAGCTTTTTTCTCTCAGCCATGAGAAGAATATATATTTCTAATATACAATATGGTTGACCCAAGCAAACCTTTTTTCCCCATTGCACAACTGAAGATTTTGTTGATAATTTTTTGAACTCCAACATACACTATATACAAGTGCCCAATAGAGAAAATAGATGTGTTGTTTGATATAATTTAACAATACATCATACTGAAATTGGATAATAAAAATAAAATGCAGATGCAGCACAGATGACACTTCATGTTTTTTGTATTTCTTTAGAGTCTGTATTTATTTATTATTCTGCAAAGAGACTAGTTCAATATCTGTGTAATACATAGTTCAAGGGAGTTCTACTAGCATATAAATTTAATAAATTGTTGTCATTGGAATAACTAGGGATTATTCCCTTTGAATGCATTAATCACCTACAGGGGTTTTAAATTTACTGTATTGTTCAGAGTATAAAACACCCCCCACTAAAGAGGCTGATAATTTGGGTGTGTCTTATACTCAGAATGTAGCTTTTTCAAAGCTTTTTTTCCAGAAGTGATCTTTGCAGGCTTTTTTCATTGCTACTCCCTCCGAAGAAGCTTTTTTTTCATCCCTAAATCTTTGCAGGCTTTTTTTATTGCTACTCCCTCTGAAGAAGCTTTTTTTCCAGCCCTAAATCTTTGCAGGCTTTTTTCATTGCTACTTCCTCCAAAAA
>JANHFT010006685.1:192813-220181 GCA_032467955.1 Pseudoxenodon macrops | reverse complement strand
CTGCATAAAAATAACCCCCTGCGCGTACACAGGTGGTTTTTACCCAGATGCAAAACGTGCACTTCCAACGCAACCCAAACCAGTAGGGAAGGTAAAATGAATCCAGCCCTGGACTTTTCCTTTGAAGTTTTACATCCAGTTTATCATACATGTTTTTTATTTGTGGGTTCTAAATTTACCTTGCCGGTGGTTTGCTGCCTCCCGCGCCGTGTGGCCACCCCATGTGCGCACACATGCGCAGTAAAAAAAGCCCCAAAAAATTCAAAACAAAAAGGCTGAAAATAACATGGTGACACATGCGCAGTGCCAGAAATTCGGCTTCTGTGCATGCGCAGAAGAAGAGAAAATCCAAGGAATTTTTTTTTTTCCAGAAAAAAAAGGCCGAAAACAGGATGGCGACGCATGCGCAGTGCCGGAAAGTAGGTTTCTTCTGCAGGCACAGAAGAAAAAATTCTGGGGAAATTTTTTTTTTTTATTCCCCAAAAAAGATGTTGACGCCCACGGAGCAACAGAACCGGCTCCGTTACATCACCAGCGGCCTACTACCTACTCAGTAGAACCGGTCCAAACCGGTAGGAACCCACCTCTGGTTCTGTGCCTACATCATATCTAAGTAGGAGCTTGTATATATACCTATTCTCCAAAATGCCTAAAGGCAGAACATGAAACAATAGATGGAATCTAATCAAGGAGACAATCTAGAACTAAGGAGAAATTTCCTGATAGTTAGAACAATTAATCAGTGGAACAGCTTGTCTTCAGAAGTTGTAGGTATTCCAACACTGCAAGTTTTTAAGAAGCCATTGGATAGCCCTTTGCTAAAATGGTGTAGGGTTTCCTGTTTGAGTAGGTGGCTGGATTCCAAGGACCTTCCAACAATATTCTGTTATGCATTCTAATAACTGGCATTTGTACATTACACATTCTAGCAAGTGAAATTTATACAAATATAATCACTTCAAATTCTGAGGTTGTTTTTTTTTACTTTTTTATTTTTGCTATCTCTGGTTATATAGCAGTAGCAATTGCATTTAGGTCACAATTGCAGCCAAAGAAGGTCAGAGACCATACAGAGAGGCAAACCTATAGGATACACCTCAGCAAAGCATTCTCTGGCTGCAAGGCCCAACCTGAGCCATGAAAATGGGGGAAATCACAATACCAGAATGAAGAACCAGAATTAATTTGGATTGCTCCAGCATTGTACTACACTATAGACACTTGTAGACATTTCTAGACATGTGGTCTGGAAATACTGTGTAAGGCTTGTTCTTGGTGGGATAAACTAACTTTGTAGCTGCTGCCTTTATACAAGCTGGTTCCCTGTTCACTTCATTCTGTAGCTCCCTCACTTAAATGGAAACTCAATCAATTGTAATAGCCAACTCAAACTAATGTCTTCATTATAGCTCATTTTCTCCCTGTAATTGTACTTAGATATGCAAATAGTGGAAGGAAAGAAAAGATCAAACAATGATGTATTCAAGAAAGCACAGAAATGTTCAGAAAATACCGAGTTTTTCCTGGTTTGCCTTGAAACTATTCCGCCCTTCATAGTTTGTGTATTGAAGTGGTATGCTGTATGTTAAAAACACAGGAGAAGCCCTTGAAGGTAACATGTTCAGACATCTCTTCTGACAAAAATATTCTTCATTTTAGCAATGCTCCAGTGGTTCAGTTACTTAAAGAATGAATGAAAGGGGAACATCGGAGCTTACTTAATTCTTGAAACTGCCTGAGACAGGGGACATTAACAAGATGACTTAATCTATCCTTTTACCAAGAAGAAAAAAAGGGAGAGAACAATTTAAGAATGCTTCTATTTATCAATGTGTGCGTATATATTTCTTAGGACTTATGACAATGTACAGTAACACAAAATAATACAGTATAAAAATGCAAATACAAATAAAATACCCAAACTAATGACAGCTGTTCACCATTCATGTCCATAGATCCCAAAACCTAACAAGAACTTAAGTGCCTTCCTGAAAACCAAATCATTAGAGGCATCCTATATCTCGATACCTGTTTCTGAGTGTGTGGAAAAGCCATAGAGAAAGCCTGAAGTAGAGACCTTCAGCATTTCATGCAGGATGAAAATCCTCCAACATGAATAGATAATCTAGTATCTGCAAACCAAACTTCATAGGGTCTTTGGGTGATAACAAGCAGTTTATTTTGGATCTGGAAGCAAATGAGTAATCAATGCAACAGTTATAAATTTGGTGTTACATTGCTAGATCCACTTTTCCCCAGTTAACAGATAAGCCATAGCATTTTTGGCCAGTTGTTTGTCATCATCAAAGGCACTGAAAAGTGCATTGCAGTAGTTAACCACAAGGTGATGTGGCTACCAGTTACAGTTGTCAGAGCCTCCCTATCCAAATAGATGTGCAATGGGGATCATAGATGAAGGTGAGACAATGGTGTAATCTTTTCTCCACATATTCACAGACTGAAACTGCCCACTGAGGAAGATGCAGAAGCACCACAGAACACTATATCTCTGTCAAAAAGTCTACTAGGACCAAGAGGGATGAACTCCTTTCATAAGAACGCCAATAAAATATATACATCACAAATGTCTATGAAGATGCTCAAGTCATCCAAGTCATAGTTGTCTCAAAGGTGCTTTTTCAAAAAGGCAACTGGATTATTATTTTTTTCCTTGAGGAAGGAGAAGACTTTTTCCTTCTCACCCAAGAAGCTTCACGAATAAAGCTTCTTGAATGAAGATGAAGCTTCTTGGATGATAAGCCAAACTACTTCCTCCTCCTCAAGAAAAAACAATTCAGCAGCCATTTTGATAAAGCACCTTTGATACATACATCACCAACCAATCTCACCTCCATGCCTGAAGTTCTATTTCTGCTAAGACACTCTGTACCTAAAGTGCCACCACCTTCTCTAAAACATTCTCCATTCTCCAACAAGAGAAAGTTTGAAATTCCTACATTGTTTGTTTTCCAAAAAAAATATCTGCATCAATAGATTGCTTTTGGGAAGGGGGGATACAACCTTTCTTTTTCAAGGCAAGGGGCATCACAATTTTCCTCAAACATTCAAGCCCTACCCAGCTGCGGAAATAAACAATGGACCTGACAAAGCTCATGGATCCCTGTGCATATACTTTACCATCACAAGGTCAAAAGAACCCCCAGATAGTATAAAGGTAAAGGTTCCCCCGCACATGTGTGCTAGTCTTTTCTGGCTCTAGGGGGTGGTGTTCATCTCCATTTCAAAGCCGAAGAACCAGCACTGTCCGAAGATGTCTCCGTGGTCATGTGGCCGGCATGACTAAATGTCAAAGGCGCATGGAGCGCAGTTACCTTCCCACCAAAGTGGTCCCTATTTTTCTACTTGCATTTTTTTTACATGCTTTCAAACTTCTAGATTGGACAAGGAGCAGGAGCTCACTCCATTACACGGTGCTAGGGATTAAAACCGCTGAACTGCTGACCTTCTGATTGACAAGCTCAGCATCTTAGTCACTGAGCCACACAATACATTATTCAAGTCCTCTTTCTAGATTCAAGTAGGATCCAGCTCTGAGGGAATGTGAGCAATTTTATCCACAGGCAAGTTACAGCAGTCTTCAGAAGGATCTTCACCCTCATTTTTCCTTAAAGCATGTAACCTTGAACAGAACCGCCAGATACAAGTTTGCAAATGCAGCAAGTGAACAGACATATGCACACTTCACTGTTCTTATTGCCATGGTATATTTCTGAACATTGCTATGCAATTGTGTTTGGTTACATTCACTCTTTATTTTCCTCTAGACATTTCTTTTTTGCTTCACCTCTTACAGCTCCACGGTAAACCAAGGAGTCCCCTGGGAACTGCAGTGAAACAAAGGCTACTCAGCTGTAATCTCATCCAACAGTTTTGCTGTCTTCACATTCCAGAAATTGGTAAGCTACATGACAGAGCTGCCTGCAGGATTCCTGGGGAATTCTCCAAGTATCCTCAGAAAACCCAATGCATCTCTCTGCTTCCTAAAATGGGCCATCCCAATAAATCCTGTAGAGGTCAAATATACTGGAGATATACATATGAACCAGAAAGTGGTCTGATATAGCAAAAGGCTGATGACAGCATCTTCCATCTTCAGATTAATTTGCATTTGCCCCATATAAAAATCAGGTCCAATGTGTGTCAATCCTGTCCCACACCATTCATCCACTGATCTCCCAACCACTTCTCTATCCATGACTGAAAAATGTTCCAATTCACAAATAGAATAAACATACGTATGTCTATGTTTCACTTGTACGACATATGTCTTTATTGTTTAGGCTGCACAATTATGAACCACTACTACAGTATGATGAATCCAAATGCTTAGTAGATGACAATTAAGAGTTAAACTTTTTCTCTGTCTCTTTTTGCCTCTAGTGGTCATTTTCTCATCATCAAAGATAGCAAATGTTCTGAAATCTTCCATTTCACAGACAAAACCATAATTCTCCCCACAATTTGTGCCATTCAATAATAATCTAGTCATTGGGCAAAAATAAAAAAGAACTATTTAATGTATAAGTGTTTGCTATCTGTAAATATGCTCTCTTCTTGTTACTAATCATCTCATAACATTAATCCTAGAGATTACTGCTATAGCAAGAGAGATGCTACTAGAATTTCCAGCCTTTTTCTCTCCCTAAAGCTACTGGACCTTCCTACCAAAAAAAGAGGAAATGCATTCCCAAACAAGTCTATACAAAAATATATGAAAATACATAGCTTTTGTATGAACTGATTTATACAAATGGGTGCAATTTTAGAAATAATTTAAACAGAAGAGCCATACATATTTAAAAAAAAGGAGAGAGAATATGCACTCAGTGTGCCTATTCAATCTACTTTCCAGGTGTTAAATAAAATATTTTGGCTATAGAAGCTATAAAATGGCTCTATTGCATTTAAAAACCTGCACCCATTTTCTGAGAAAGGCGGATGTTAATGGCAGTAAAGTTAAAAGTAAGTCTTAATTCTACATCAAGGATATTAGACAATATTTTTGAATTGCATCCTTCAATGCTGAGGGAACAGACATTTCAATAATAGATGCAGAGGCATAGGTTGTTTTTAAACTTGAGGGGTGAACATATATTTTCTGTACTCAACGTAGTAGCCATGAGCAGTATTAAAAGAGGAGAACCTATATTCATACTATCTACAGTATATGGAGAGCAAAAATGCTAACTAGCAAGAAAGCACATTGGCCCAATCAGAACTGAGGATATTAAGGAGCCTGGAATGCTGATCCATTATTGACAGACAGTCAACAAAGAATGTAAGACTGTAGATAGAAGGAAATGGAGTATGATGGCAAAGTTTACCACTGGGCTCAGCTTCTAAATTCTCATTCTCATTTTAGGCCCTCTTGCTCTTTCTGAACATCTGCAATCCTCTCCTGTCTTGAGCAAAGTGGGGTCTAAAATATAAGGTTGCAATAATAATATGGAAATATGAGTCTGGTAATGTGCTTTGCTAGCTGGGCCAAGAGGTGTCTGGCAAAAACCTAGACTGAGATTTTACTACTTGAACCAAGCACATAGGAAAAGAAGCAGAGTTTAACATATATCCGCCAAGCACCAGGAAAATCAGGAAATCCAGGCAGTTCAAATGAACATATAGGTTTATTGTATGCTAATGCTCTCTACAAGAGCCTGAAATACTAATGGTCAAAGCAAATTGGTGACAGATAAGAGTCAATGGAATTCAAGGTCGACTGGACTTAGATGTCTTGTGGGCACAAAGGGACTCAAGATTGATGGTGCGTTTGACTCCTCCCTCAGGCTCAACCCGGTCATCTTCTACAATATCAAAAAATTGAGGTTTTAAAAAGAATATTTCCAAAATCAATATTGTTCAAATGTCTATGGTGGCTATGTTCTTTTTATGCACAAAAGTGTTGTTATTGTTTTTATTTGTGTGATGAGCTGATTAGAACCCAGGTGTCTAAGGGTTACAGTGCTGGATTATAACAGCGGAGATCATTATAGGCTGAAATTCAAACTCATCACAAGACTTATTAGGGGTAGTCACTACCTCTCAACCTAAACTAACCTTTGAGATTGCTGTTGTGATAACAACATTGAAAGAGAGAATATTAGCTTAGGATGCCTTGATGGTTCAGAAGAAAAACAAGATAGAAATCTAACAAATAAACACGAATTCAATTGGCAGTTATAATGACAGGAAATCATGGAGACAGTAAAAAGAGAATGTTGACTCAAGATACAGTGTTATTCACCGACCTTCTCCAATCCAATGCCATTTAGTTCAACAATTGTCATAATCTGCTACCATATTCATTGTAAACATGCATGAAGGTTATGAGAATTATAATCTAATATATCTGGATCCCGTAAAGTTGAATAATTTTGTTTCTTTATTTTATTAACCAAATTTATATTGTTGCCGATTTTACTGAAAGCAACACTGGGCGGCATGAAGCACTGGCTAAAAAAAAAAAACAGCAAATATAAATATCCTAAAAACCAACATATAATCAAAATGAAGGAGAATAAAAAATGGCTCTCTCAGTCATGGAGCTGTGTGGCCAAGACTAGGTAGAATATGAAGATTATATTCCAGTACACATAAAGGACAAGACACAACATGGGAGAAAGTTTGCTACACTTATTAATCCTATGCCTTGAGCTTCCTTTATTCCTGTTCATTTATTCAGTCATCCATTTTATTTTAATGCTAAATTCACAAGCCACTACAAGGCTAGTTGCCATATTTAAGATTAAAAATCACAAGAAAAGAATATAATGCACAATCAAATAACAATAAAAAACAGAAGAGCACAAAAACCAAACCCAAGACATTTTAAAAGTGTTTTAGAAAGCAACATCTATGTCCACTTAAAATTCTGGCAGTGACAGGACCACAGAAATTGTCAGTTGTCGGGGAAATCAAGAGATTCGGGCACTTCTAATGAGTATAAAGAGTATAAAGATTTATTGCAAGCTTAAGCTCTCTACAAGAATCTGATCAACTAGTGGCCAAGGGAAATGAGCAGGCAAGAAGAGAGATATTCAAGGTGGGCTGGATTTAGATCCCTTGTGGGCATGCAGGGACTCGTGACTTATGATGTGTATGACCTCAGGCTCAGCCTGGTCATCTCCTACAAAAACAGTTCTGAGAATAAATTCTTTCATCCAAGGGCAAGGAAAAAGCAATGGAAGGAATTTCCTTAATTTAGTGAAATTCTTAAGGAGGTTATAAGGCATGTGCTTCTTTGCATTGCAACTCCTTGTCATTGTTTAGCATGCCAAACCAATACCAACCTCTCATCCTCAAAATGCAAAAACAAATTTAAATTTGCAAGTGAAACCAATTTAAATATACTCCCTGGTGCAAATAATAAAATCCCAATGCCTAAGCGGCATTCAAATGCCTTGATCACAAGCCAGTCATTAACTACGGTAAGTGCTCTGCACTTTGTTTTCCCACTTTCTCATTTAGAACTGGGAAGGAGCAACCATTTGTAGCATTCAAATGGGGTGATCGGACATCTTAGGGAGTATTGGGGACTGGAGGTCCATTAACAGAAAGTTTCTCCTTTGAATAACTTATCAATGTTACCCTACCTTCAAAGCCTTGCCTACTAGGCACAATTAAGACTTTTTTTGCATGTAGGGAAAACATGACACTAATGAGGTGTGTAGTTTAATCTGTGGTTAGAATTTTTATTGAAGTTGCAAGGCACAATTAAAACGTCTACACAAAAAGTATTCTAGCTAGAAAATCTGCACATGGTTAGAATTACTGTAAGAGGAACTGTACCCAAGTATGTGTAAATGCTCCTGTGGTCTTTATGTTAACAATCCTGTGCTGTTCAGGAAATAACTGTTTGTAGAAATGAAATGATGCTTTTAGCAGTAGCCTCAGCTTTCAGTGTAAGTCAATTTGTGGTTTGCTAACCACCACCTCCCTCTCCAGCTTATCAAACATCTGCATCAGTCTGACATCTGATCTAGTGGTGCAGAGGTTGTTAAGGAGCCATTCTACATTCCTTGGATGCTCATTCAAAGCCAGAGCACAACTTTCAAGAAAGCATATCATTACCAGATGTTTGAAAGTAAACTCAAAATTGCATCCTAAAAATTGTTTCAATTACCATATAGTGGTATGAGTCTCCCAACCTTTTTTTAAGCTTCATGCTTGTTTTCTTTGTCTGTTTTCTTTTATTATAACATTATCTTTTTTCACACCTTCTATAGTATGGCTAAGAAAACTATGTGGACAAAGGGGGAAAACCCTGCTAATCAATTCCACCTTTTGCAAACCTATCTTCTTATGGCTTTTGGATCTTTTGGGATTAAGAATATAGAAACTTCATTACCTGCTCATGTTAATGTAGCTATCTGGGAATATATTAGGTAAATTGTCTTGCATCAGCTATATATCTGCCTCAATCAGAACAGGAAGAAAAGCAGATACAATTAGTCTAGAGCCATTAACGTCATAGTATAGAACTTGAACATCACAGATAGTTTTCATCCACAGCATATACGCATAATTTGCGTGACACAGACTTTCCATCTAACTCCTTACTCCAAATTCAGTTGGACCTTTCCCATTAAATAAAATGATATTAAACTTAGCAGTGTTAAGACTGCATAAGTTTGGAAGAACCAACTTAACTTGATAAAAACCTATGGCTTTAATCTTCTATATAATATATAGCTATATTTTTAATGCACCCACTTTCCAACTTGCCCTCCCCAAGAGATTCTGCAGGGCTTTCATCTATGTTGTATACTGTTCATCACTAACTACCGGTATATCCCTGACTACGCTTATTCAGATTCCTAAAACAAGTTTATTGGATTACAAGACCCCATGCATGAGATGAAAACAAAATAAACCAACTAGTATCCAGAAAGCTAATGCTATAGAACACTGGTGTCAAACTCGATTGCATCAAGGGCTGGATCGTGACATATTGTGGCATTTTTTACCTTTGCAGAGCCAGAGTGGGCGTGGTCTGTGCATGATGTATCTGGCCCCCGGGCCACCAGTTTGACAAAAGGACATATGCACTGTCACTAAAATTTCCAACTAAAAGTCATTCCTACAATGGTTATTTATTTACTCATGCCCTCTTTATCTGGCTTATTACAATGAGAACATACCAGAGTCCCTGGGTCAGGTCACATCCCACTGGCTTTACTCATACTGGTACTCCTTCTTGTCCTTATCACCACAGGGCTAGACTACTGCAATGGTGTTCTACCTCTACAAGTTTCAGCTGGTACAACAAAAGAATCTCCGTCTCAGTGGTTTCACCATTAAAGAAATATTCTCTCACACATATATGTGCACACACACACACAATGGATTCTTCTAAGGACATAGACAATAATGGATACCCATGTCCATTATCTAGACCAGAGCCTCATACATTACGGTAGTGTGCTGTAACACCAAACAGCAGTGTTATATCCTGGTAATATAATGTTAAATAGTTCCAGGCAGCTGAGTGGACCACTGTTGGTCAGACTATAGACAAACATCATAATATTTTAGAGAAAATGAGAAAGTGAGCCCTCTTCTGTACATGGAAGGAGGGAAATATGTGTAGGGCTGTGCGTGCATCATTATCTACTTCTTTTTGCGTAAGCATAAAGATCTTACCAGGTATCATTGCAAGTAGCTTTGTGGCCAACTGGTTATTCCACCCCTGCCTTAGAGCACCTGCAACCAAAGTTCTACATCATGCATTTTGATTTTAAAAAAGAAGTATAGACAAATAATGAATGGCGGATCAGTGTGGGCTCTGTTCTTTTTCCCCTGTGATAACTCCACTGCCACTGAATGTTGTACTTCTCTTAACAAATGTCAAGATTCTTTCAATTCAAGCCCAACTCCTTGTGACTTGGGGAATTACCGTAGTTTGTCATTGCCTTGTTCCAGAACATTTCTTCAAGCTTCCCATTTAGTCCATATGCTTACAAATTCCTGATGGTCTCCCATTCCAAGCACTGAACTATGTTTCAATTTTTAGTTTCTGCTTTTAATTAAATAAAAGATAAAAAAATTGTTTTCTTACAAGAGAGAAAGGGGGAAGGGAGAGGTGGGGAAAGGTTGTACCTTCTAGATGGGCACTAATCATTTACAGCCAATCTTATTATCTTATGAAGAAATTGAAAAGTGAAGTTTATTCTCTTCAGAATAACCAATAATATCTAATGCCCAGGATTACATCTGCGACCCATACACTATTGTCTTTTTAGAAAGTTTCCCAGAAGGGAAATTGTACATATAATAACATGAAAACAATTACTCCTCCTGACCTTTCTCACATATGCAGGAAAATTGCATATCACTAATCATAAAGATAGATATATTAGTATGGATGAAAATAGAACAATATAAGAATCGATGGTGAATAAATGAAAAAAAAACCGTAACCTTTCTATTTTTGAGACCATACCTTCTAAAACCATGTGATTTCTTTTTAAAAAAAAGCAAATCTTCATTGCACTTAGCCCTTATAAGTATTACAAGGTGTCATCAGAAATACTTTTTGCTGTAAGTTTTAAAGCTGTATAAATATTCTTCGAAATCCACATTCATGAGTTAAGAATGTAAAATGGGGGGGCAAAATATGCATATATCATTGTCTTCCTGGCTACTATGAAAAATTCTGTTGAGTGTCCATGATAAGCATGTTTGTAAAGCAAAGATGTTTAAAAAAAAGAGATCCATTACATCTCTTACTCCAAGTTTATACCTTTGAAATTTTTTATGAAATGTCCTGGAGAAGAAAGAGACATTGCAATGTATTTTATATTACCAGGTGGCTAATCGTTTCAATAGAATCTTTCCCATGTAGATATATTTTCTTGACATACTCTATGCCTCTTAGACAGCTTACAGCAGCAATTAAAACAAACAAAAATATCCCACCTTGTATGAAAACCTCTTAATTGCTCAATCCAGCCAACTTTAAGTATTTAATTGTAGATGATTTTAACAGGAGCAATTAATATTTTAATCTCTTCCTTTTTTGATTCAAGAACATCTATGTCTGTAATAGAATACTAAAAGCAGAGGCTGAGTCAAGGTTGACTCAGCCTTCCATCCTTCAGAGGTGGGTAAAATGAGGACCCAGATTGTTGGGGGCAATATGCTGACTCTACAAATGCTTAGAGAGGGCTGTAAAGCACTGTGAAGCGGTATATAAGTCTAATTGCTATATAAATGTGATTATAACTTGAAAAGGCTGTGGGTTGAAGCTGGAAGCACATTTGGGGGAAATCCTTTATTTTTAATCTCACTGGGGTTTAATTCTATTCATAGGAAGAAGGAAAGGATTAAATTAAATTACTTTTGTATTTGATATAAGCAGACAATAGAAAAGGACTTCTCTTGTCTATCCCAGATTTAATTCTTCCCCTTTGACTTGATTTTTTTTGCGCAGCTGTGCACATTGAGTTGGTATCCAGTAATGGGGGGAAATATTGCTCACTACCAAAGGCTTCTATTTCTGTTCAATTTAGTCATGAAAATAATAATCAAGAAAGTTACATTTGTGAACCTTCTTGCATGGAAGATAACTTATTACCAGTGACTAAACAAGTAGTATAATACCAACTAGTAACACCAAATACATTCAGTATGAACACAGCTCTCTTTGAGCATGCAGGTATAACAGATGGATCATTCTATCATTCAATGATATGAAAAATCTCAGGGAGTCAATTGTTATATCGTAACATTTATTTAATGGTCAGATGTGCAAATGCTTCACAGAGGGAAAAGTCCATTAGGTTCCAAGGCTATCTTTCAGAAACAGACATAGCCATAAATCTGAGGCACAGAACGTGTGAAAATACTACAAGGCAAGAGAAGGTGATTTCTAGCGTAGTTGGCGTAGCAGTTGAACCAAATCCTGTTCTAGCATCTCTGTCCTTCCTCAAATTGAGGAGATGGCTTCAAAGAACAGAGGCGCAGGGCCAACACCTGTTCCAAAAATTATTTCTTTTTGGGGGGGAAATTAGAACGACCCATTAGTTGCCTGCAGGCAAACGGAGGCAAACTTGTTAGATTTTCATGTTCTTCTCAGACTCGAGTGCTCTAAATGAAAAATAAGATATATATTTTTATCGCCCGCTTTTATTTTTAATTTAATGTCTAGGATTTGGATAAACCGCGTGTTTTCAGAGTGTTGATATTGAGAAATGAAAGATGGTCACAGTCAGCGCGAGGGATTGGGCGAAACGGAACCGACAAGCTCTTTCTTACCTCTCTTTCTCTCTGTGTGTAGTTTCCCAACTCCGTTCATGGGGAAATCAGCGGGAAAGACGACAAGGAAAAGGGGGGGAAGGAAGGAAGGGACCAAAGAAAGACTGGGAACGCTGCGCGCCTGGCTCTGCGGCTGCCGGCTAGGCGCTCCTCTGCCCTAGGTCGGGGACGCGTTACGGAAAAAAGAGAAAGGAAGGTACTTCAAAAGATGCAAAGATGCGCTGATTTCCAAAAGTGACCAAAAAAACACCGGCGCTTTAAAGGTTAAATTCCCTTCTCTGAATAACGAGCATTTGATCCAAGCACAACAAAAGGTGGTGTTTTTTTAAGCTCACTGGCCAATGAGAGGAACTAGTGGGCGGAGCCTGGACGGTCCAGGGGTTGGCTTACGGTGGGGTTTTCTTCGTGTGTTTTTTTAAGAAGCTTTTCCTCTCCCCCTCCCACGTAGCCCCCTCCTCCTCCTCCTCCTCCTCCGCCTTAGTTTAATAAATTAATGCAGCAGGAAAGTCTGAGGATCCCGCGAATTCTGTCGAGGAGAAGATAGGACGAGGCGGAAAATGGACCTGACGGAGAAGCAGTCGAGAGACTTTTCGCTTTTTCTTGCTTTCCGATCCTAATGGGGAACCGGAGCCCATGAAACTTACCCTTAGCTTCCTTCCCCGCTTTAGTCATGAGCAATGGGACACCGTCCCTGCAGCAATAATAACTTATTCGCGTGGGATAGATCCCTGGAGGAAGGAATCAAGGGCACCAAAACATCGACCAGCGGGAAAACAACATCTCCGGAACAATGCAGCAAAATGCGGAGGATCGCAAATTCCTTTGGATATAACTGAAGGGGATAACCCTAAAAGACCGAGGAGATTAGCCTCTGGGTTTCTTCCCCCCCACATGGCCAATTTATTCTCGTGGCATTCTGCATGGTCCAGACGCCCGGTGGGAGCGCTGGGGTTCCACTGAAAGAAAGGGAGCTCTTCTCTTCTTTGCAGGAATCTGCCCGCTTCAACAAGGCTGTTTTAACACGGAGAGCAGCGCGGGAGTTTAGAGGCCAATTTTTTTCTCTCCAAGGTGCTAGAACGTGGGGGAGGGGGGGCGGTTTGCTGTCCAGGGTCCTGAATTCCCAGCGCCTCATCGGTCCGAGCTCAGCGTCTTCCTCTTGCCCGGGAGTCTCTTAACTACAAGGATTGTGTAGAAAATTAACAAAGAGGAAATTTCCACCATTTTACTCAGTCTGGCATTTATTTATTATTATTACTATTCTTATTTTGTTGCTAAGTGCCAATTTATTGTGCTGACTTGTGGACTACAAATCCATCCGATCTGAAAAAATGTGTAACCTCAATGCATTTGGAGTCTACCTTTGGGAGACGGTAGTATTCTTCAGGTAGGCTTTTTCCTAAACCACTCAGCCAGGGGTGTCTGGGTGTTGGAGATGCTATGCTGGATATGGTACGCTTGCCTTAGTTGAGATCTGTTTGCCAAAACATTTCCAGGCTCTTTGGGGATTCCCTCTTCATCTTTTTCGTTCATCTTGTTTATTTGTTGATTGGAGTTATATGTTTTGTTTGTTTCTAATTATTTAATTCTGAATAGACGGAGTTTTGACAGCTTTATGAGTTACTCGTTGTAATTAGCACTGCATTCGCTGCCTGTAACCGCAGTGCTGAAAACATCGAGTACTCAGACTGGTAAGAAAGCGACAACTAGCGGTGGCAGCAAGCATTGCACGCATCCTACCACAAAACCAAATCTTTCTCTTTCTGCCTTAAAGCATAGAGTTGCTGGGGGACGGGGCTGATCATAAGTTTAAAAGTTTGGATTATGCTTTAGTCGTTTATGTGTAATGACACATTTAAAAACAACTTCTTTGTGTCAGGAGAATTGCTACAATTGCTCCTCTTGGGCTCCAGAAACCAAGATGTACTGGTTCACTACAATAATTTTTTCACTTTTCAGAAACTTATGCAACTCCTACTTAGAATTAAGCCCCTTTTATTTCGATAGCATGTACAAGCAAAGAAATGCAGAGAAGATTGAAATCCCTGCATGTTTCTGATTTAATCTGTTAACTGTATATGATTGAACTGGCAGCAGAGCCACATGGTTCTCTCAGAAGTTCTTGTTAAAGACACAG
The DNA here is from genome assembly GCA_032467955.1 of Pseudoxenodon macrops. Classification (NCBI taxonomy): domain Eukaryota; kingdom Metazoa; phylum Chordata; class Lepidosauria; order Squamata; family Pseudoxenodontidae; genus Pseudoxenodon; species Pseudoxenodon macrops. The sequence continues at coordinate 205,774 of JANHFT010006685.1, read as the reverse complement.
GGAGAAGGCAAAGTTACTGTACGGGAATGAATATTATCATCTTATATTATGGAAATGTGAAGTGTCATCAGCTGGCATTTGTGGACCTATATTTATTTCACAAGCTGCAAGCTTCATCAATCTTACAAATCATTTGCTCTGCATGACTGGAACGTTTCATCTTCCATGTGTTTTAGAGGTGCAAAACCTGATTGTTGGATAAAGAATGCTGAATCACTGTATATATCTGGGTACATAGATAAACTACCCATAACTAAATACAAAAACAACCTACAAAAATCTTCCTTCCTTCCTTCCTTCCTTCCTTTTTTCCCCCTTAGTTTTTCAAAATTAATAAATTTTGCTCCAGTAATTTCAAGATCAGTGCTTTCCCAATCTTTTAATATAAAATAGTTTAGATTTCTAGTAAGGAGTATATTGGTCATCTAAGAGGTCAATTTATCAAGAAAATCCACATTACCAAGGGGTACGCATGCAGCATAAATTCTGCACTCAGTTACACTGCTGAAGTACTATTTACTTCAATAAGCTTTTGAGTGGCTTGTGTGTGGAATGCAATCTTAGTTCAGAACAAATACATATGCTATGCTTTAGCACCAATTCATCAAATCTTAATTGCTAGTCTTTTCTTTGATCCTGGCAATTCAAATCTCTATACAGGATAAAAAAACAAATATTATTGGAATGCAGGTAAATAATGGGCAGCTTTAGAGTATATAATTATATATTAATAAGACTTCAATATTATTAAACTTTCTAAAAGCGACTTTTAAATGTTGTCCACTAAGTATTAACAGGGACTTTCTCTTGTGGCAAATACTTTACCAGCCAACAGAAAAGCAGGAAAAAGTGTGCAGTTTTTCTCTCCTCATTTCATTGACATATACATTGCTTGTCTTTTCTATGGAACACATGTGCAAAGAAGACTCATTTCAAAACCATCTGATAACAGACATTTGTTATCTTCCTTGATCATTTTTCGTACCAGCCATTACATTTTCCTATACCTCATATTTAGCCTAAACATATATATAAACATGCAGCAACTTTAATATTGCTCTGCTGAATAGAAACCAGGCCTTTCAATTGTGTCTGTATTGATGCTTTCCCAATATTCATCCTGACATAAGACATTTGAAGCAAATTCTGTAAAAATTTCCAGAAGCAACAAAGAGTCTTCTAAAGAAGACATTAGCTAATTTTCAACATGTTGCTTGTTTGTCGCCCAAAATTCCAAACCTATATTTTATTCACAAATCACTTTTGATATTTTAGAATACTGGATTAAAGGAGATTTTGCAAACAGTACGCGCTGTGGAGAGATACTAAGCATGCAATTAGTCAGTCAGTAATCCAATTGCCCATAATGGAACAGAAATATGTACTTAATTAAAAGCACTGAATGATTTTCCAAAGCAGAGTTATTTGAGACTGGAGTAAATGTCAGTATCATTTCAGTACATAGCCTATGAAAAATAGAAATAAAAGAAGGATAGAGAAATGTATCCATAAATTACATGAAAAAGAAAACTAGGCTTCTTGTTAAACATAAGATATTCTGATAAGCCATTACTAAATTAACAGGGACAAATAACATCTGGTGTGTGATTGTAAATATTGTGACATTCCCAATATAAAATTTGTTTGCGTTTTATTCAAAACACTTCTGAAAGAATTTGCAGCTTATTCACAAGTGCCATTTAAATGAAACAATATGTAATCAGTTTACATACCTATCTGTGTTGCCTTTAAAGCTTGAAACAGTTCCAACAAATACTTAGAATGGATTGTTGAGGTTAAAAAAGAAAACAAATAAACCAATTAATTTAGGTTGGATAAATCATTAGGTTTGCTTACCAACAATGTTGTTCTATGTACTGTACATCACTGCAAAATCTGGTTGTTTTTTAACACACTAGAGTTTTGCTTTTTTCTGTCATTAAATGCAGTTTGTCAAAGATAGTAAATATAATAAAGAGATATATTACTATATATGTGGATATATACGCATATATGTATGTATGTGTGAACACACACACATAGACACACACACACATTATATTATGTTTCTCCATTTAAAAAACAAGTCCACAAGGTGCATAGGCAAGAATGAACATGGGTTTATTGATATACCCATTGTTTTAAAGTTGGCAACATTTTCTACATCTACTGATGTGGTTTTCAAAAATTATAGCAAAGCATAATCAGAAACTAATATCTAAGCCATGGCTTTTACAGGGCTACTTTATTGGATATAACTTGGAATGTGCCTATGTGAAGCTAATTACCATTTTGGCCAAGTTTTTAATCTATTTAATTGGATTTGGTTTGAACTTGCCTTTTGGGACTGAAATAAAGTAAGTATAACTTTAGCTTGATATCTAGATAAATTGACAAAACTAGGATTATAGATAAAGTACTATCTGGGGCTATATTGTACTTCACATTTTAAATGAGGCTTTTTCGGGGGGGATTTGTGATAGAATGGTAGTGAAATTTGTCAGGTTAATATACTGAAATGTTCTGGTAGCTTGATAAATGTGTTCAATATGTTTAGTTAGTATTTTTCTACATCTTGTCAGTTTCTATTGTAAAAACATGATCTAATGAGGATAGGAGGAAATGTATAATTTTTTGTTGTCTTTGACAAGCAAGTTAGAGTCACATATTTTTTTAAAGCTAGAGTCACAAAAATGTGATATTGGATCACAAAATTAAAAGAGAGATTCCCTTTCAAATTTCTGTTCTTTTCACTTTCCCTCTGCAACACACAGTAGTGAAAGGGTTCACTCTAAACATCGTAACTTATGTCAGAAAGTTATTTTAAGCGCTTTAGACATTTGTAGGAGTAGCCATTTCTGTTCCAAAATGTGATGTCCCTTCATCAGGGATCAAGTTAAGATGGCTGTCATGACCACGTGATCAAAATCCCACTCATTTTTTTAAACGCATGTAACTGCCATCTTGATATAAAGGCCCAATGCCTGTTTGTCATACTAGAATCCCCTTTACATTGATCAGTTGTATGAAAGAATAACATAATGTGTAAACGTCTTTATCTTCTTTTTTTCTTAAGGAGGTTTTATGGATAATATATTCTCTACTTGTAAAGAAAATATTTATTTTAAGAATCCTTTATATAGCATTTATATAGCATAATAGAACAGCAGTAAAACAGCGGTATCCGACTGATAACAGGCTAAAATGTTGCATTGGCTTCTTCTCACCGGATTCATCAGCAAAACTTTTAAGAATCCTGTTGATATTTTTCGGACAATCCAAGAAATGAAAATCAGGAAATTCTTCAAACCAAGTTTGGGAATAAAATTATCCCTAGATGGCCAGATTAATCACAAAGCATCATGGGATACTTCATATAATCATGACGTATTTCTATTTCAATTGCTGTTCGGTTTCTGAAAGATGTAGAAACGGTCAACCAATTCACTGAAAAAGCTTACTGAAAATCTCGCATTCTTTTTTCCCCCAGCAACAATCATTTTACTGACTCTAGGATACAGGCCTAACACTGCATTGCAATTCAAATTTTGGCACCAAGAACTAAGTAAACGATAGTTCTTCTTAGGGAACCGTTCTTAGTTAAATATTAGTCATTTCAAAGCAAATGCCCAAAGCGCCTTTATAAAAGGTAATGGCAATTTATAAATAAAAAATAAGGATTTCTACTTCATCCTACTGCTTGGTACATCAAAAATTAAAATATTAGATATTGAGCCAAATGCTAATTTTTGAAGCATCAGTATAAAGTCTTATATCTGTTCAAATATTTTACCATCCAAAATAACCTTAAATAAACATTCCAGCAAGTTTCAATTTGTAGATTTTTCTAGTTAGAGAATTAAACCTTTAGCCATGGGTATAGTTCAGTGAGAATATGCCCAGTTAGATTTATGGGCCTTGCTTTGTGCTAGGAGTGAAAGTTTAGTTGCTTTTAATGATAGAATATATTCCTTAGCTGTATTCGCTTTCATGGCAAACGAGTAATTATAACTGAAAAGGTTTTATTTCCCAAGATATGCTAAACATTAGCTGCAAATAAAATTCTATGTATGCTTTTTTGGAAATTAACTTCTAAGCTTCCTAGGATTGCAACTATTTTGTATAATTTGTACACTAGCTATGATTTAAGGATTTAGGCAAATTAGCATTATAATGTAACAAAAAGTATGGATGGACCATGTGTATAATTTGTATTAGGCAGGATACCCAAAGAATTACTTTTTATTCTATTTTCTGAAATTCTGTTAGATGTAAACCTATAGGTGCTGCACATTTTACATATATCTGCAATGAGAAACCAGCATTTGCAAGACAAACACTACAAAATAGCAAACTAAAGTTTATTATCACTGAGAACACTTACCGGTAATTGACTTATTTTCCATCTTTCTTTTTCTCCATATAATATTCATAGTTCTGTTAAGCATTTATAACTGCCAGGTTAGAACTGTAGAGGTATAGAGATTTTGCATAAAATTGTATCAACATGCTAATCCACTGAAAAATTATATAGACCACCACTTTCCAAAGATCTGTTGTGCATCTATTGCTGCCTGAATCTATATGCAAACATTATTTGTGAAATTATTAGAAGTCATGTCTTGGAAAATGAGTCTTCTTAAGACAAATTAATCACTGAATATTTGCCATTTATGGAATTCTAGGCTTTAGTGTGTCTTGCTCTCCTGAAGCTTGCACACTAAACTTCATCCCTTATATTTTGTTGATTTTATTATCTCATGAACAAATATCAGCAAAGTCTGATGTTCTGTCCCCAAAATCAATGTCTTATGGGGAAAGAAATACAGCACCTTAATAACTACAGAAAATAAGCCAAAAACCAATCTAATGATTTTGACTAAAACGTTTGAATATTGTGAAAATTAAGACTATGCCCACCTATTCAAGCCCTACTAGAATTTTCTTCTCCAAAATTACATCACTAATATATTCTGGGAAAGTGTCATTGAGAAGGAAGGGAAATGTTCTTTACTAATGCAGGGCAAAATATGTTATGTACAGACCGTTGCTTGTTCAGGATTTTGAACTCGGTAAGCTGCTCACATAATGCTAAAGCATTACAGCATGTAAATATGTTATCTTGGCAGCAAGTAAAACTGCTTTGGTGCAAAGACATCTTGTTTGAAAACAAATGCTCTGTGCTTTGCAAATCTCTTTAACAACACAAAAGGTTCGATATTTGTAGAACCTCAAAAATCTGGAAAGTGTTATTTGTGTCTTTCCAGACAAACAGGCAAACCATCCACCTCATTCTCAGAAAAGGAAGAGGAGAAAAAACCAGTAAGCATTTGCTGATATGAAGATCATCACATATAAGGATAGTGGTTTTTGCAGTGCCATTCATCACTGCCTGGTGCCTTGACATGGAAACTGGAAGCAGCAACCCAAAATGCACAGAAATCAAATTAATCTCTAAATACGTGCTACATTTTTTTGTATTAATAACGCAGCTTTCAAATATGGGCATAAATCTACCCCGTTTTGTAATCAAGATAGTTATGAATGGTCTTTAATTGAAGGCCTTTTTGGTTACATTTTAGGTGCACTTTCATTGTGCTATTTTTGTTTATAGTTTTACATTTGTGCATTTTTTGATGATATTCTTAGTTGTGTTTATCATGTTCAAATAAAGAAAAATGGGTTCTAAAAGTCAAAAACAAACAAGTAAGCAAACTAGAAATTGTGATTGTTGTGTCCTGCCCAACAGTGGTTCTTATATTTTCCTTATAAATAACCCCACTCTAGTTGCTTTGGAAAGAAAAATGTAAGTGTTGCTACAGAAACCACTATTCATTTAATGACCCCAAAGTGGAAAGGGAGGCTAGATGAGAACATTTGCACAAGAGGAAACTGATTCCATCTTGGAAGAAGAAATAATACATTTTGAGGTCAAGTGTTCTAGATGAAAACTTTAGGATCACATTGCTGTCTTTAGCCTGATGTCAAGATGCTTCAGCATATTTAATATATTAAATAAATGTAATAAATCAAACTAAACTCATGTTGATGGATTCTTCAGATCAAACACAAAATCAGTTCCCTGTTCAAATTTCATTCCTTTTTTGCCAAAAGCTCAGACAAATATTCACATTAAATCAGATATCTGAAATCTTAAGGCCTTTTAAGGCCTTCTTGTGTCCAATATGTTATAATTGGAGGTAGACGAAATTGGGGAAACTTTGAAAGTATCAGTTCAATAACAAAACTAAGAACTTCTTTTATATAACATTAAGTGGATTTAAGGCAGAGGTGGGTTCTGAATCTTCTTACTACCAGTTCGCTCAGGGTCGCGCCTCAAGCGTACATGCAAAGCGCGCAAGCGAGCGCACGCACAGCAGTCAAAAACTAGCTTCTGTACATGCGCAAAAGCAAAATCTAAGATGGCGGCGCCCACAGAGCCATTGACAGAACCGATTCTGTGACATCACCACAGAGTTACTACAGACTCTATAGAACCAGATAGAATCAGTAGGAACCCACCTCTGATTTAAGGTCACAAAACGTTTTTAGTCTTTAATTTTCTTTTTTAAAAATAGGCATGTCCATCACTTTAGGTGTCATGTTTTTTTCTGCACTTCTCCCTCATCAGTGGACCTAAATGGGGTTGTCTAACTGCTACCACAGCACCCAAGTAGTAGGAAGGGAACAGAGAGATAATGCAGTCAGCAACAGCCATTTTATTTCAAATGAAGTCCAAGAGGGATGTTCTGCTGTGGACACTGGAAGGAATTCAAAAGGCTAGTTCCGTTCCTTCAAGTGGACTGACTGGGGACCAGAATCAGTATATTCACACATTCAAATTTGGGGGGGGGGTGTATGTTTATTTTGTCCCACCAATTGCTGAGAACAGGACTATGCCATTTATTTAAAGCACACAAAAACTTCACTAAATCATTGCCTGATGTATAATTCTGTGGGTTATTCTGTTTTATACATTCCGACTTCAATCAAATATGAATATAATATTACCATAAAATCAACAATGGCTTATTTCAAGGCTATGAGACAGGATGAATTGGCTATCAAAGCAGTTGTATTTGTTATGTGATTTCATGAAATCAAAAGCAAAGATTATGCATGCCAGAAATGATGACTGTTCAATATATCGTGAAATATAGATAAAATCCACTGCTTAGAAAAAATATGACTCTTATCCAACTTTAACAAATGATTACACTCCCCTACTTTCATTTTAAAAAATCTATTACAAGCTGCCACATTCGGGTGGATATGTTATTAAAATGAAGAAATACAGTCATAATAATATAAGATAAGTAAGGGGGTAATCAAGGGGTATACTCACATCAGAATGCAGCAAATGAAATTCTTGTTATTGATTTGAGTGACTGCAGGTCCCAGAATTTGCAATAGTGAACTATTATTTGCAGATATTTCAGATTTCAGCTGCCATGATCCCCTAGCCAGAAATGACCAATATATCTGGATAGTCACAGCTTAGGAAAATCTACAGTAACAAATATGCTTGATTATCCAAATAATCAATATACTGTAAAATAATAGCAATATGGGACTTCACTTAATAGTGCCTTTCTATACATTGTGCTATAAAAGTAATCCATTTCCTATTTCAGGGTGACTTGATAATAAAGACAAGTCCACCGTGCTTCATATATACAACCTTCCTTGGCATAGGTTTCTTTAAAACCTATTTTGTCAAACATGTCAGAAACAAACCAGAAAAGCAATCACTAGTTGTTGGGCCAATTCCCAGTTCATTTTTCTTTTCTTTTTTAGCACCTCGGAAGCTTGTAAATAGCATAAAATTAAATCAGGAATAAGCCACAAATGTAATCCTGTTCACACATTTTACTAAGCCACCACTGTAGCCAGCAGCAAATTGAATTTAAAACAAATGTTTACTATCTTAAAACAAATTAAAGTTTATTTTGTGATGCTGTTCACACATCATGCTGAGCGAGAAAAAAGGCTATTGTATGGTTTAATGTAATGTTACAGCACAGTGATCATCTCTAATTACCTATATGATTTTTGGGCTCAGTCCTCTGGAAAGCCACTGATAGGAAGCTTAATTACTAAAGTTCATTTTCTCTTATATATATATATACATATATATTTTAAGGAAAAGTCAAGTCATAGACTATATATATATATATATATAGTTTTCACAGGGTAGATTTCATAGCGGATCCCATCCGTGGTGATACAAAAAAGCAACACAAGAACAAAAACTAACTTGAGTTCAAACAAAAACTGCATAAAGAGCAACATTTCTACCCTAAACGAACACGTAATATGGCACAAGAGCAAAGAGACAGTTTCTAATTAATGCCATGGTCAGTTGCCTCCTATCAAGGTGATGACAGCAGAGCTCTCCCTCCACGTTCATTAGAGAAATGAGAGAATAGCCAGGTGGCGGCAACACTTAAGGTGATGTGGGACAGAAAGGACATCATTAATTATGGGCCTGGGATTTTGAAAAGTCAGGCTCCACTCTCAGGCTGCTCAGAGCAGTGGGTAGCAAGAGCCTTGCTCCTATGAAAAGGCTTTCTTTCCTCTGGCCTCTGGATATATTCCTCTGGATATTAAGTCACCTTTGGATTATTTGGTCTCTGTTACTACTGTTACTCTGTTACTACTACTGCTTACCTAATTGGGTTTGGACTCTTTTATGGGTTTCCAAGAAGCTTTAGCAGGAAGGAGCGATGGGAGGCTCCATTGGCACAAGCAACTTGCTGCAGTCTGAAGCAGAGAAGCTTCGTGCTCTTCTTTTCCAGGGTTTCAGTTTCGTAATGGTTTCCTGCCGCAACAGCAGCAATAACTGTTCCAGGCAAGGACAATTTGACATCTGCCATCAGAGAGAGAGAGAGAGAGAGAGCGCCCTCTCCCTCTGCCCTAGGCGTGTATGGCCAGGGTGTCATGCCAGGGTGGGACATCTGTCTTCCTGGGGCCCAAGTGCTTTTTTTTTTTTCTTCAATTGAGCCCTTTTCTGAAATGCACAAAGACTTCGTCTGGTGCCTGTTTTGGCTGACAAGCAGCTGCAGCCCGCTAAAGCAGGAAAGGAAGGACAGCTCGAGTCATTTCGGTATGTGCATTCTCATGCTGCTCAGGGTGTGGATTCAGCAAATGAGCTGTCTTAAACCATAAATGTGAAGCAGTGCCCCATCGTAGCTTAATTTACCATTTGTAGAAGCATCCTCTCTGTGATTTTTTTTTTTTTTAAGGGGGATCCTGTGCCATTTTGGGACTGCAGTTTAGCATTGATGTGGTATTCCTGCGCATTTCCTTCCTCCTTGCGGGTCATTTATCTTCAACGGTCCCCGCCATCTGTAAACTGACATCATCTCTTTATGCTTCATATAGAATTCAGCATCATGCCTCCTCAAGGACTCTGACTTCGGGACTAAATATATTGGCTCGGGCATCCATGAACCCCTAAAATATGAGTCAGCAAAGATGACTTCCCAAATCCCCTTCTTTTCAGGTTTTACATCTGTGAAATACTGTCATTCCCCCCCCCCTTTTAATTTTTGACACAAAGGCACATAGAATTTCCTCTAGGCACGTGCATGTTATGTGTGTGTGTTAAAGCAGTGGAGACACCAATAGAGGGAAGGTAGCTCAGATGCCAAAAAAAGTCTCCTTTATAGCCGCAGAAGGCTATTAATTCAAAGGCAGCACACAACACCACCACCACCCCAAAGCATTTAAAAATCTGCCTGGAATGATTTTCATTGAATTAATATACAAATATGGGCTACCCTGTTTATTTTTTTAATATTTAACCTCTTATTCAAAAAAAAATAATTGTGCATGTTAAAGTCTATTATTATTTATGCTGCAGAAGCCAAACTAGGTCTGAAGCAATGCTAATACAAAATGTAGAAACAACACCCTGGAGAAAGTTTGAACAGACACCAGTCCTTGCTTCAAGGTGTATGCAAAATGGTTTATGCAGAAGTCTCTAGAGCAAGGGTGTCAAACTCACAGCCCACGGTCCAGATGCATCATGCGCTCACCATGCCCACCCCTATTTTAGCAAAGGGGAGGGAAAGGTACAATACATCACGTGATGACAACATGACACCACGGGTTTGACACCCCTGCTCTAAAGATTAAAGCTGTCAGTTATTTGAAAATGTTGGATTAAAAATGCAGACATGGGGGGAAAGATGTGAATGAATGGGAGATGCCCAAACAGATTGTGCAGGATGGACTAAAGCTTCTAGACACACCCCCCCAAAAAAAAAGGATAGACAGGGGAGGGGAGGAAAAAATCTGACACGCATAAGTGAATTAGGGGAAAAATAAGAGAAAACATATGTTGGATAGGAAGAGGGGAGAAGGGAAGAGGAGGCTTAAAAACCAAAGCAGCTGCAAATATTTTGAGATCAAGATAGCCAAGATATGTCAGATATTATTTTATTTCAAAGAGGGGAATAGAGATCCCTTTCTTTTTGCCCAGAAATGAGGCAGGCTGCCCATTCAGATATATTTATCCATCCTCCCTCCCTCCATGCTTTTTAAACTGGTTCCATTCTTCAAAGGAATTTCCCCAGAGACTATCAGAATGCTGGTGTTTTAACATCATTTTAAAGCAACTTTACAAACAAATGTGATACAGAACTCTCCCTGGAGTATTATGATCTCTCTTGTAATTGTATGATTCTTCCTCTGGCTAGAATATGCATTTCTGAACTTATTTTGCATTTCATGAGTCTGGAACTTCCATCATTTATTATACCAAAGACCTTCATATCAGCTTCTTCCAACCTGGCATTTTCATGAGTCAAAACTGTCACTCTCAAGGTAGCCATGCTATCCAGGAATACTTTGATCCATGCTATATAATTGCATGTGGAAGGAACTAAATTGGGGGGAAAACTGCTATGTTGGCCGTGATCTATGATTTCATCTGTTGGACCTATTGAAAATTGTACTTCTACATGGGAGATTAGCATTTAAGGTCTCCAAGCACAGGTCTCTGTTGGAAATGGGGAGGGTTTAAACTAATTCATTTTATTAATAATTCCCATAATTTTGAAGGAAGAGCCATATAATTTACTCAGGGCTTTAAAAAAGATGCTTACACCACTGACCTCCATAGATTCTTCTGTACGTATTCATATTTAGCTGGCATTCATGCAAAAGCTTTATTGAACTAAACAAACCACTAGGATTACATAAACTGCAGCAGCTGTATGTACAATCTCCTCAAGCAAACACCTCCTGGTCAGCAGCTTTGTAGTGTCCTTTTGTGTTCTCACTGTCTTCATGTGAAAATAACTTGCACAGACAAACAGGCCATATAAGCATGCTTAAGGTCAGAGCAGAGTAGACATCTTCGTCTGTTGCTGGATTGTTTCTGAATTTATCTCTGTCTTGGAAAAGAGAATAGCTAGATGAGACTTGAAATATTACAGCAATTAGTAATCCTGGTAAAGAGATATTTACTGACAGTGAAGACTACGTACTAGCATCTTTGCATCACTCATCTCATCTCCTGTAGCTCAGATCTATTTGTAGACACAAATGCACTGAGGAAAGGGAATCCTGATTTTTTTTTTTAGCTTTTTATATGCCTGATTAATCTTGTACTAGAAGAACAACTTATTTATCTGATCAATTTGTGATGTATTCAGCTGTCAAAAATAGCTACTCTATTCAAAACAAGCACTGCCTAAATTCTGGCACGTACATTGGCATGTATAGAATAAGTCGATGATATGCCAAATTCAGTGGCATTTACTGTTTAATTTATAAGTGAAGTATAATTTTAGCTTATATTAGTCACATAGTGGACGGACGTCATCCATAGACTGTAATAAAAAATAGTACATTTTAATATACAATTCCAAAATCGTTCAGATAATGGCAATGAGTATTTCCAATTTAGAAACGTTAGCTTCTGTACGTACAATGCCTGACATCTGCAAAGCATATTTTCCATACCTCCATACAACAAATTCATAGGAGGTCTTGGAAAAGCATATGACTGCAGTTTGTATTCACAAGTTTTCTTTTTCCTTTTTTTTTAAAGCTATACAGTAAAAATATTGTGTTGGAATGTAATAGTTGCCTGCTTTGATGTACTACGACTGTGGATTACAGATTAAAATTTAGGTTTTTTTTTGTCATATATTGACATTAAGTCAATTTTATGTCACAGACCATGGATTTGACCAAATAGAAGTCTCAGGTTCTGTTAGTTACCTAAAAATATTTGAGGGAGAAGTGTAGTCTATCCATTCTCAACTAACAGAACTAGCCATGATTATACATTAGATTAATATAGAATCATAGAACTCCCAGGCACTACACAAGAGTAATTTAGTTCTCAATTTCAGCAACTTTAAGAGATGAAGATTTCAGCTCTCAGAATTTCCCAGCCATCATGTCGGTTCCCTTGCTTGTTGGATGAATCCATACTATACTATCCCAGAGAGCAGGCTGTCTAACCTCCACTTGAATACATACAGCGAAGAGTAGAAGCTTACTTCCTTTGTTTTCTCCAGTTTCCCAAAAATGTCTCTTACAGCTTCAATCTGCTCTTCTGTCGTTTGAATCCATTATTCTGTGTTCTGGATTGTGAAACAATATCTCAAACCTCTTCTGTCTCATTATTTGAACCTCTTCATATCCCTATTCAAGTCATCTACCTAATTCCTCCCTCCCCTCTTTCTTTGATCATTGTTATTCAGCATAGGGCCTGACCTAGAGAAATATTACTTCCAAAGATATGAAAATTACAGTTTTGATAATGCTGACTAATTTGCATTTATTTTGTTTGTTTATTTATTTTTGCACTCACACCACACTCCTGATAAGACACACCTTAATTTTTGGGGAGGAAAATAGGGGGGTAAATCTGCCTACCAGGTATTCATCTGGCTAGCGTCCTTAGTCTGGTCAGCTTCAGCACATTATTTTATCCCCTGAT
>JANHFT010006685.1:182566-192713 GCA_032467955.1 Pseudoxenodon macrops | reverse complement strand
AAAGATCGCTTCACTCTTCACTCACCTTGTTAGGTCTGAAAAAAAGGTTTGAAAAAGCTACATTCGGAGTATAAGACACACCCAAATTAACAGCCCCAATTAGGGGGAGAAAAAGTGTGTCTTATACTCGGAAAAATACAGTACTTGGTTTATAAAATGACTGCTCCAAGATTGTTAAAGATAGAACTAAGCACCAGTTTGCTGTAGTGATTAAGGCATCACTCCAGGCTACAAATTGAGAGTCCAGCACCAACAGATCTGATAATAAAACTGAAAACAGCAACCAACATGCACATTGGGTGGTACAGTGGTTAAAATGCAGTATTGCAGGCAAACTCTGCCAATAGCCTGGAGTTTGTTCTTAATGGAGTTCAAAGTTGACTCAGCCTTCCATCCTTCTGAGGTCGGTAAAAATGAGGACCATATTGTTGAAGGCAATATGCTGACATTGTAAACAGCCCGGAGAGTGCTCTAAAGCACTATGGGGCAGTATATAAGTTTAAGTGCTACTGCTATGCACCCAAATATAAATATTCATTTCTGAAACAGTAGCTGGAGTCACTGAGCTACATAACATCAAGTGGAAATAAATAAGCTCTTTGATAGTTAGAGGAAAGGTGGCAGAGTGACAATGCTGCTCATCAGAGGATTTCTCCATGAAGATGTTCCATTTCTTAACAAGATAGCTGATAATATCTGAAAGGCCATGGCATATTTAAAGATCAGTGAACAAAAAACAGTTCTTGGAACCCAAAGGGGCTTTTTTTCTACAGTTCATAACAGAAGAAGCTTCTTGGCTGAGAAATGAAAGGTTTTCAAAGAAAAAACCAAGAAAGTCCAGTTGCCTTTTGGAAACAATACCTTTGGGACAACCATGGCTTGGATGATTGAAAATCTCCATAGACACTTATTGGAATAAGTTCTCCACTTTCTGAGGTCTGTTTAGTGGGATCCACTTCTCTATTTATTAATCATAAATTTATAAGTATGATGTTTAAATTAATTAGTACTCACATGCAATCAGAGAGTATGATTCTATTTCCTGTCACTCTCCACCATTTCTACTGTTCTTGTCAAACAAGGTAAATTATAACCCAGTGGATTCCATTGGCTCATTAGCTGAAGCAGTTCCTCACTGCCTGCTCCTAAAAGATTGGCTGGACGGAAAGATCATTAGATTGTATACCAAGGGGAAAAAAGACATCTGGTTAATCAATTAAAAATTCACCTTAAAATGGGTCGTAAAACCTTCTATGAAAAATAATATTAAGGTCTTAGGGCATTTTCATAGCATCATCCAGCTGTCATTGAAGCAATGTAAAATATTGTAACATTTCAGTAACAATGATGGTTGGATGACTCTAGAAGGCATTGTGGTTATTTCCAGACTACTAGCTTATAGCATCTTCATAGCACAACACAGCCATTATTATTTTGCGAGGGAAAATATAGTTAGATAACTTTAGAAGATACTATAAATTGTTAATGCAAAACTGACTTATAAGTCTCTAGCAGGAAAATGACCTTTAGGAACTTATCAAAGCACTGTAAAGTATATGGACTTACACTGACTTTAGACAGCTGAAGCATGTGCTTACATCATTTTTGTGAAATCAAGGAACTTTAAAATGACTGATTTTGTCCCTGGCTTTTTACATGATTTTTTTCTTTCTCCTGGTTGCCATTTATAAATTTGATCAGATGGTAAATGCCTTCTTTATCATAAATACCTCTCGGCAACCAACCCAAGCAATACCTGTTAATGGAAAATAAAATTTATTGACAATAACCATCATAATATCAAGTTGTGTGAATTCAAGCTTGAAATGCATAGCTGAAAAATATAAGTGGGTTTCCTTCCATTATTTTTGTAATAGAAAAAAAAAGGAAGAAATACTTTTTATCTGCCTTGAATTTGTCCCTGGGCTATCAGATGATGCAATGTTACTACCTGCATTTTCTAAAATGTAGTATAGCTCACTGTTTGCAGTAGACATGATATTTCTTGCATTTAACTTGTTCTTTTAAAAAATTTAAAATCATAACTGTTAGGCAAATGTTTGATAAATGCAGCCTCACCTTTCCTGTACTTGTTTTTATCCTACTGATTAATTCTGAGTGATCAATTGTGCTAGCCTGCAACTCCAGGGACTTCCAGAGAGTAACCTAATAGCCAGGCTATCTTTTGATTTTCTGGACAAGAGGATGAGACTAGAAAACAGAATGAATCTACTGTTTGCCTAAGTTGGCAGGTTGGTTGGAAGGAACAAAGCAGTCTTTATGGTAATGCCAGAAATGTGGGGTTCTATAGCAACCCAAGTCATTTTTTTTTCCTTTCAAAACAACTTGAGTTAGGGCAGGATCATACCATTACTGGAGCTGGCACATATTTTTCCCTCAGAGTGCAATTCACTAGGTGTTCATTTCTAGCTATCTTCTAGCATGGTAAGAATACAGAAGGAAAAAGTATACAGTAGCAAGGGTCAGATTTGATCTTACTAATTCAAACTCCAAGTCACGTACCATGTCATTTGGGGGAGAAAAAAAGACTATTTGAATTGGACTCAGAAATGAATTCTTAGGCCAGGAAAGAGAGAAATGACTAGCATGATAATATATCCATAATCCCAGAGTAAATATTGATGTAATACTTACAACTGTAACTATCATTTCACAGGAATAATATCCTTCTAAGAGACCTTCTGTTCCAAAAAATATGTTAGGTCTCTTCTTCAAGTAGGATAAGACTTTTTCTTCGAATTTAAAACCAAGCCAATATTCTAGGGACTAGCTTCCTACCTCCAAAAGTGTCTTAATATATAGATCCATAGTTTGCTAAGGGATGAAAATGTTGGGAAGAGATATTTTGCCTATCTGGAGGTTATATTACAATGGATACACAATAGCAATAGCACTTAGCCTTAAATACCATTTCACAGTCCTTTATAGTCCTATCTAAGCAGTTTACAGAGTCAGCATCTTGCCCCCAACAATCTGGGTCCTCTTTTTACTGACCTCGGAAGGATGGAAGGCTGAGTCAACCTTGAGCCTAGTGAGATTTCAACTGCCAAATTGCAGACAACCAGCAGACAGCAGAAGTAGCCTGAAGTACTACATTCTAACCACTGTGCCGCCGTGGTTCAAGGTATGCAGTTTCTCAAACCATTGGCTACCATCCCCCTCAACCAGCACCTCACCTCCCAGTGACCCCCACCTGACACGACCTTCCCATGACAAGACACATGACAAGACCCTCACTTGACACACCCACACCTGACCCATCATAAGATCCAACACAAGACCCTTACTTGACACACTCACACCTTACCCATCACAAGGCCTACTGACCACACAAAGCCTTTATAAGCAGAAAAACACAGACACATCCCTTAAATTCCGCTGAAGATGTTAGCTAGCCTGGTATCAAAACTTTTAGAAACCAGCCCACAAGCTCAGGGAACGAACATCCAACTTCGTCCTACACCTGAGCTACAGATATTCACCACCATCACAAGCCTACCATCATGGCACATTGATCTCAGAACTGCTATAATGAGAAAGTATACTTGGTTTGGGGTATGAGCACCTAGTGATAAAGATAGAAAATATGGACTCTTCCATATGTCTGGTGTTTTAATGGCTTCTATATCCTTCATAAATACACAATATGTATACATTTAAAGAACTTAAAAAAACTTTCTCACCCTTATGGGTGATATGTGTCTTCCTCAATCTTAGTCCTCTGTTAGAGGCCTGGGGGTTTAGAACTGTTCACCTCGTATCATTGGACGTGCCTGGTTCGTCACCAGTGTTGCACCTCCGCCCATTCACTCCTAACATTTCTACGCAGCAGACTCACCCCTAGCTGTTTGCCCCGGTCAATGAGCCCCAGCTGTTCTTACCCAAGAGTGCATGGGCGGAGGTGGAATCCTGGTGACGAACCAGGCACACCCAATGGTACGAGGTGAACAGTTCCATTTTGGAGGCCTGGGAGTTTGATGGTTCCACACAGTATCTTATCCGTTTCCAGCATTGCATTGGACAGAGAACTCTGAGGTCATTCCTTGGGTAAGTTGGAGCCACAGAAATTGTGCATTCATTCCTGTTCCTATAAACCATGATTTATATCCCTCTGTCCTTAGTGAAAGAACAGTGTTTATCTGCAAGTATAATTTATACATGAGCACTACCTTAAATAATGTTAATTTAAGGGGTTCTCATATATTTTTTTGTACTGGCATAGGTTTCATTTCTCATTACAAAATTCAAATTATTAATTCAATAGTAAAGCTGGGTGCTCTGAACTCAGCTGATTTTAATATCTTCCTAATCCAAACATTTTGCCTGCAAAGCTCTGCCCCAATTCCACCTGCATCTATAGACCCTGGTATATTTTACATAATATAGGCACAAATATAAATTCCATATTATTCACAGTACAGTGAATACAGTATATATTATAAGTACAGTATATATTATTCATTGGATCAATTGAAATGTGCTAGCCTACAACTAGAACTATTTTCCGAAGACAGAGTTGTGCTTGCTGCAGATAAAGGTGGCCACATATAGGTGTCTTTACCATTCATAAGGAAATAGTTTGAATTCCTATACTGTTGGGAATTGCCTTTCTATAGACTTTCCTTCCATGCTAAAATCAATGCTGTACATACAGGAAGAAAAATATCTGCTTTTGCTTTGCCCTTTGCTTCATCTCATGTATGCAGAATCTTTGGGATGTCTTCTTTTTTAAACAAATTCTTTATATTTTACTGCCTCCTTCCCCATAGTCTTTCTATAGCCCATGGTTAATGAGAAGAAATCAGTATATTGCATTTTCTGGCATCTCATTGCTGAACTGGCAGGATTCTTTGGGCACCAACTCATTTGCTGTTAAATTGAATTTTTTCTCCTCCCGGCTCATTTCTATGCAGAATCTTTTTTGGAATACAGATTTATAGCCCACTATTGATTTCTTTTCTCCCCATTTACTCCTGAGCTTATACCAATTTTTAAACTAACCACAGTATATTCCCCCAGACTGATCTAGAGAAGATAGTTGCTTTAAGAAAATATACAAACACTTCCTTCATCCTTAATGCACTTAAATATACAACATAGATTTTTTTCATCTATGTTTCAATATACTTATTTTTTGTTTTTCAAAATTAATCTTAATTGCTCGTGATTTATAATAGATACCTTGCTTGAATCAGTATGGCATTTAGTGTGGGTGTGGGTGGATGTGTGGGTGGATGAGTGTGGGTGTAAAATCATATGTGGGAATGACTTTGAGAGACAGGAGGAAGAACCACAGTTGGGGCAATAGTCAGATAAAATGGCAGCTTAGCCCACAGAAGTAATGGGGGTATAGCAAATGTCTCAGAAGGGACCTTCCTAGTTTCTTGGGCTGTAAAGACAATGGGAGAACAATGTTCTTCCAATCTTACAAGACTTATGTCAGCCTTGTGAGGTAGCCTAGATAAGATGCACCCCCCAGAAGTACTAGTTCTACTTTATTGTAAGGTTAAATTAACAGAAGTTTGCAAATCTGAAACTATCTTTCTCTCCTAATCATCTTTACAGCCAAAGAAATTAATGAGAATCTTTTCTGAAATGTTTGCCACATCCACATTCCTTCTGTGGGCTAAGCTGCCTCTTATCCAACCATTGACCTGGCTCTGGCAATTCCCCCTGTCTCCAACAGTTATGTCCATATACTATTACGGTATGCGCGTGTGATATTTGTAGTTTATTTCTGATCAATGTATTTCTCTAAACAATGTGTCTTCACATGTATTCCATGCATACCCAGAGATTCTGCATTTTCTGAGTGACTGACATGTATAGGAAAACTCTGGCCAGCAAGATAGACCTATATGTCACTGGGAATACCCATCTTCTCAGAGAACCATTGACCTGAAGATTGAATATGGAGTCCGTTGGTTTTCTGTGACCATGGAAATGCATGAATGAGTCCTCCAGAGAAATAAAACTTGGTAAAATGAGTTTCAATAAGAAATAAATGGAGTCATTCAAGAGGGGGGGAAACACTCTCTGTGAAAGAGCAATACAATCTGATATAAGATTTCACATAATGTCTGGTTTTGAATCTCATATTTCGGAATGTTATTTTGGTGGAATGAGGAAAAAAAAGGTCAAAGGAGAAGGTGAGGAATAACTCAAAATGATTATCAGAAAACCAGAAAGCCTTAGTGGAACATCAGTTAACTATGAGCCAGCAGTTTGCTGCACCTGCCAAAAAAGCCTGTGCAGTCCTAGGCTGCATCAACAGAGGTTCAGCATCAAGATTATGAGAAGTGATAGTGCCACTTTATATTGCATTAGTAAGGCCACACTCCGAATACTACGTATCGTTTGGGTCACCATGATACACACAAATGATGCCGAGACCCTAGAAAAAGTGCAGAGCAGAGTAACAAAGATGTTAAGGGGACTAAAAGCTAACCAGTAGGATGAATGGTTAAGGAAACAAAGCATGTCTAGTCTAATGAAGAGAAGGATTGGGGGTGATATGCGACCTGTCTTCCAGTATTTGAGGAACAGTCATGGGGAGGAGGTCGACTTATTCTCCAAAGCATCTGAGGACAGGACAAGAAGCAATGGGTGGAACATCGTTAATGAGAGAGCCAAGCTGGAACTAAGGAGAAATTTCCTTACAGTGAGAACAATTAATCAATGGAACAGCTTGCCTCCCAGAGTTGTGGGTGTCCATCACTGGAGGTCATCAAGAAAAGATTGGACAGCCATTGTGCAGGATGCAATAAGGTCTCCTGCTTTGGGCAAAGAATTGGTCTAGAAGACTTCCAAGTTCCTTCTAGCCCTATGATTCTATGGTTCTATTATTTTATTTCCTAAAGATAAATGAAAATGCTCCTGAATGTTAAGGGACTCAAATGCAAAGCTTTCAAACTGATGTTCCTTAACATTTCTGAGTATTATCTTTGGCCTATATTATTTGAGTTTGGTAGAATTTGCATATCTGTTTCATGTGGCATTTGTGTCTTTCAATTACCCATAACCTATGACATCAGAATATAGACAATCACTTTACTCCAATAAGAGGCTTCCATTCCTTGAGGCTGCAAAACTCTATGAAAGTTACTGAGAGTGAATGTCATCAAATTGAGTCAACATTTTCAAAATATTTAATAGTTAATTCATTGGTTTTTAAATTAATGTACAAGTACATTGTGTTTGTTTTGAATAGCAGAAATGTTTTTACACACTTAGATCTTTTATTCTAAGCTTGGGGATTGGATGTTTATGGAATGAGGAGGAACTGAAAGTTACTTCCAATGATATTTTGCTTTGGGGTTATTTATTTCCCTGGAAGGATAAGCATGTTCCTTCACATGTGCACCCCAAGCTTCTCCCAAGCAAACAGACAAACAAACACCCTTCCATTTAGGTTCATAAACATTTGATAAAGTGGGAAATGACATTAAAACTACAAGGGATGTTTTAAAAAAACTGCTACATCTTTTAAACACTCGCAACTAAGAAAAGAAAGATCATCTCTCCATATTGACATTAAGAAGACATTGCATTTTTCATATTTAATGGGACTGTTTATTCACATTTACTCATTACTATATCTGCTGCTGTCAAGTAGTTAACTGATGCTCGTTTATCCTGGGGCCACCCACGACTGGCTCTTTTGTTTAATGTGGTCTGTTGTTTTCCTTGCAGTTGCCTTCTATCCTACCCTTTCTAGGATTCTGTTTGCATAGCTACAGAGAAGTCAACCACATGTTGTGGTGGTGCAGTGGGTAGAGTGCAGTAATGCATGCTATTTCTGCTGATCACCAGCTGCCAGCAGTTTTTGGCAGTTCGAATCTCACCAGGCTGAAGGTTGCCGCAGCCTTTCACCCTTCCGAGGCGGGTAAAACGAAGACCCAGATTATTGAGGGCAATATGCTGACTCTGTAAACTGCTTAGAGAGGGCTGTAAACGCACTGTGACGCGGTGTATAGGTCTAAATGTTATTGCTATTACTATTTTAGCTTAGTGGCTTTCCAGTGGCCAGATCACATACTTTTGTTGTTGTTGTTGGCTTCTTATGATCGCAAGGCCTGTGATACTTGGATGGTACTGCAGCGGACAGAATAAAAACTTACCACCTTTTTGTGGAAAAATATGGAACCAAGAGCCTATATCCCTGAATTTATTTTGCCCTTTAAACTCCCAGTGGGAAAACTGCCCCATGTTTTAAAGAGCTCACTCTTCCCCAAGCAAATGCCAAAAACTACTGCATCATTATTAGGATTTTTTGATGATAATAAAGGGATATTCTAGATCATATTCAGCCCCTTAATCACCTTTAGCTAGTTTAAGATGTTTTGGGGACCTAGAAAATTAGGCTCAAATACAATAGCACTTAGACTTATATACCACTACACAGTGCTTTACAGCCCTCTCTAAATGGTTTACAAAATCAGCATATTGCACCCAACAATCTGGGTCCTCATTTTACCAACCTTGGAAGGATGGAAGGAGGGTCAACCTTGAGCTGGGCAGTTAACCTGCAATACTGCACTTTAGCCACTGTGCAATTATGGCTGTATGAGTTTGTTGTGTGATTTAACTAGAACAAGATGTCCCTATAGGTAACCAGATGATGACATCCTCCTCCTTCTCATCTTGAATCTACCCACTTAATTTAAGTGGTAATAATTGAATTTAGGATAGTACTGCAGTTTATTCACTGCTAAACAAAGATGGTACAATTTTTCATACAAATGTCCCATGACAAAACATTTCAACTTTGACTGTTAGATCATGAAAGGATGATCTGTTGCATGGATGAGAAAATCCCTGCCATTTCAGAGAGAGGGGGAAGGGAGTGTGTGTGTGTGTGTGTGTGTGTGTGTGTGTGTGTGTGTGTGTGTGTGTGAGAGAGAGAGAGAGAGAGAGAGAGAGAGAGAGAGAGATCTTCTTGTTAATAATCTACATCAGCCACAGGCATTTCAATCCCTATGTTTCAGTGTCAAGGAAGATCAGAAAGACATCGCCATCACAATTAAAACACCAAGCTGTCAAACGTTGCAATATGAACCACAGTAGATTTCTCCATCTTCCATACTTTAAACAGTGGATAGGAGATGAGGAAAATCTGTTGGCATTCAGATTTTGAAGCTCAATTCATCCTGCATTACTTCCTTTTGCACATATTGCTGAAGATAGTGTAATCTCCCAGTTGGACTTTCCAACCCCAAAACTCATATCTGAAAACAAATCTGACTTAATCCTAAACTTAACTCTATCCATCTGAGAGAAGCAAGAGATGAAAAGGCACAAGGTGGTGGCAGGTTAGGAAAGGAAGCACAGAACCATGATACTAAAAATAATGCAAGTCTCCCAGTTTTTGTCCTCTACCCAGGCAGCTGTTCTTTTTTCTACCTGTTAAACTACAGCCCTGTTCATTAACAAGTATCAGTGGGACCTGTGTGCGGGTAGAAACAAACTGCCCACAACATGCAATGTTACACAGAAGAAGCTCAGCAAGCCTATATATTGCAAGCTTCTTAAATTCACTGATTGTTACGGGATTTAGACATGAGTATTTTTTTAACTCTACAATTCCAGTATTTCTACATGTAAAACAATTGGAAAGCTAAATGTCTTCATTATGTTGTTTTTAATATATTTGGACAGAGACCTTCAGTTATCTCAGATGCCTTGAAACCAAGCAAATTTCTTTCTCAAATAATAATCCCTTTAGATACTAGAAATCTTCACGCCCTGAAATTTTACCATGCTGTGCAAAGGGGAGTGGCCTGACCCTGGAGAAAGAAATCATCACCATACTTTTTGTTCTTCTTTGGTATCTGCCATTTCATGACATGATCATAGATGCTCCATGAGTGGTGAAGTGGCCTAGAGGTGGAGCTCTCACCTCACAATCAGAAGGCTGGGAGTGCAATCCTAGGGAGAGGCAGATATTTCTCTCTGCGGGCACAATGAGAATATATCTACTGAACAAAACTCCACATTGGTGACAGGAAGGGCATTCAGCCAGTAAATACTCCGCTCCATTCAGTTTTTATTTTTTATTTTTTATTTATTAACAGAGTTGGAAGGGACCTTGTAGGTCATCTAGTCCAACCCCCTGCTCAAGCAGGAG
>JANHFT010006685.1:140684-154606 GCA_032467955.1 Pseudoxenodon macrops | reverse complement strand
AATAGAGATGAGAGAGAGAGAGAGAGAGAGAGAGAGATAAAGAGATAGAGAGATCTTCTGAAAAAATATTTTTATTAATAATAGCAATAGCACTTAGAATTATATACCACTTCACAGTGCTTTACAGTCCCCTCTAAGCAATTTGTAGCATCAGCATATTGTCCCCAACAATCTGGATCCTCATTTTACCAACCTCGGAAGGATGGAAAGGATGAGTCAACCTTGAGATACTCAGAATTGAACTCCTGGAATGAGCAATAAGTTCGCTCTGCAGTATTATTAAAAAGTTAGAATAAAAAAATCAAGCTTAGAATAAAAGACTAAGGAACAGCCTTTGCCCTAACATAAAGCACATTATGATGAATCCCAGAGAAATCTCAGGTGTGGCACAGTCCTAAATTTCCAGGCTTAGGAAGAACATGATCAATGCAAAGAGAATTGTCTAATGCTAAGAAAGAAATTTGTTCATGGTGGGTCTCCCTTAAGATTCATTTTTTAATGTAGGTTTCTGTAATTCCTAGGCAAATTCACCTGCATAGAAGCCCGTTTTCATCTGGAGAGGCAGATGGGTTACTACTTGATCCAGATGTATATTCCCAGCCTGCTGATTGTAATTCTTTCCTGGATCTCTTTCTGGATCAATATGGATGCTGCACCTGCCCGAGTCGGTCTGGGTATCACTACAGTGCTCACAATGACCACACAAAGTTCTGGTTCTCGAGCATCTTTGCCCAAGGTAACAAATCATCCTTATAAAGAATCAATGTTGACCTCTCTCTGCTGGAATAAAGTTCAGAGAATTGATAGTAGAAATTCCAAGGATTTGGAAGAGATGATAGCAAAGATCCTCACTGAGAACCTTAGAAGGACCATTCCCAGTTAAAGTAGAAAATATTCATCAAGGTTGAAAATCACATATTGGATAAAACCTTAAAGGCATTTACTACCATGTTCCCAGTCTTCTACCCAAAACTAGCATATGATTTGAAATGTGTATTTAATTTACTAGAAATTGATCTAGAATTATTTCAGCGCCCTTAATAATTAGCATTTAGCCTTGCTTGCACAATTGTCAATAGGAAAACAGGATAAATATCCTAGCATCGTTCATAACTCTAAACCTGTAATTTATATGTTCAGTAGAACTACAGGGGGGAAAAGTGTTAGAAAAATGTAGCACAATTTGTTGGCTATTTGTTTTCATTTGTACTCATAAGATGCCTAAAGTTAAAAATGTGCTCCCTTGAGGTTACTAAATACAACTTATTTGGGAGTAAGAGCAGGAAGAGAAACAGAAAAAAAATGTTTAAACAGATACAGAAGATTAGAATTTGGAAAATACAATCACTATGTTTTATAAGCATTGTTGTTGTTTTTCAAATACTAGAATATCAAAGGGCAACTGGACTTTCTTTCTTTTTCTTGAAGATGTTTCCCTTTCTCATCCAATGAGCTTCTTCCTGGAGAAACTTCTTGAATGAGAAGAGAAACATTTTCAAGGAAAATAACCAAGAAAATCCAGTTGCCTTTTGAAAAAGCACTTTTGGGACAACCATGACCTGGATGACGGAGAATCTCCATAGATACTAAAACATCATTTCCAGTTGTATTCTAAAATTAAATTACTGTACTTTTAGAACAATTGCATTCATGAACCATGTTATTTAGAAAGGATTACTAGTTTAATAATATTTATCAAACAGATTATAATAGTAGTTTCTTCTTCCTCACCTGAGTTCACTGACAAGTTCTCATTAATAATTATTTTTGGGAGAAAGGCAGGATGCAAGTTCTGTATAATATTTATAAAGCAATGTATAGTTCTTTCCTAGATGAAAGAACAGATGGAGAATCAGAGCAATCTCTGGGAATGGATATAATTTTTTGTTTTGTGGAGTCCTTGGTGATCTCTGACCTTGAGAGTTTTCTTGCAGACATTTCATTATCAAACTAGGTAACATCATCAGTTTTTGGTTCACTTTCTACTCTGCCACCATCTTGTTAAGGAAAATTTTCTAATAATACTCTTGTAAGAACTCTCTCTATTATGATAGTATCGACTTTTTTAGTTTCATCAACCTGTCTGTCGCCCCAATGTACTTAAAAACATATTGACCTAATTAGCACCCCGATCTCTTCACCAAAGTGGTCTGCAAATAAAAGTAACTCAAGCACAATTCCTCGTAGCTTCATGGATATTTCCATGTAGTTTCCTTAGCAACAATACAAAATGGTTTGTCATTTGCTTCTTCCAAGATTTTTTATTTCCCAGTCCAGTCTGGGAAATATGTACTGAAACTCTCCCATCTACCCCAGTCTGCTTAGCTTTGAAAGCAAGACAGGGTCAGCCAGGAGGTACCATTTGAGGATACGAAGGGGTCTCTCAATCTTCCTAACAGTAATTATATGGTATGATCCAGAACTTCCCTCCAATGAGATTTAGGGTTCTAAAAATAGATACAAGAACAATATCAAAGGAAAGGAGGTTTTTTTTTTCCCTTTCATTTGCAACAAAAACAAAAGTGGTTAAGAAGCAAATGTGAATCACCGTGTAATGAATTAGACTGTATATGCAAAAGCTCATGCAATCATAAATGTGTCAACAGAGAAGGTGAAATGACAGATATAATGCTTGTGTCCAGACATAATGCTAAGCCTTGATTTATAGCTATGAGTTTCAGAACATACAAAGCCAAAAGCAAATATATCCTATTATGGCATAGCAATATATTTGAATCCAGCCAACAGGTGAATAACTATTTCAGCTACCCATAGTGAAGCTTAGTGATTATTACATATATGGAAAGGACAGTAGAGAGTTTACATCAAAGGGCAATGATTGGAGAGAGTCGTGTATTTTGATTAAAGCCAGCTGGAGAATTTGGAATGTATTGTGTTGATCTTGGTAGAGAGTATTTGAATGATGCACTACTAAGAAAACTGCATATGCTTTCCTCTCTCAGGTCTCCTATGTTAAAGCCATTGACATCTGGATGGCTGTGTGCCTGCTGTTTGTGTTCTCAGCTCTTCTAGAGTATGCTGCTGTTAACTTTGTGTCCCGGCAGCACAAAGAACTACTCAGGTTCAGAAGAAAAAGGAGGCACCACAAGGTAAGCAATATACAAGTCAAGACAAGTATTGTACGTTGAGCACAGCTGAAAGAGATGGGTTGCAACACAAGGTCACCTGGTCAAAAGGGACCACTGCGTTTGGCAGGCACAGTTTTAGCGTGCCAGCTATAAGATGAACGGTATAATGTTTGAAGAGAGATTTGCTTTTCACAAGCTGCTGTTGCCGTCAAGTATTTGGAAGTCAGAGTGAAATAATTCACATGAGTACAGAATCAGTCAATACGCTCACATATTTGCAGACATCCATCACTCCTCTTCAAATATGAAACTTCTCACTGAGGTCAGTAGATACCTTTTAAAGCTGTTCACTCTATAAAGTGAATAGCTTTAAAGGATAAAATACTTCTAATGACTGAGAATGTGCAGTCTTGGGCACAGAGGAAGATGGGTGATAAAAAGCAAGTTTCAGAAGAGAAAGCCAGTTCGATTGCTGCTCCTGTGACATTCAGCTTGCTCTCCCAATTGATCACAATATTGTAATTTTGCCAATTCAAGAATCTATCTCTGAAATGGAAGTTCTCTCATTCATGTGTACGCTTTGTTCCACATACAATGACATCATTCATGGTTCATGCTGCTTGTTTCCTTGGGTGAGAGGCAAGGACACTTGTCAAGTCACATCACTGATAAGCCACTTCCATATATCCTAAAGGTAGGTGAAACTTACTATCTCACAGATCAAATGTCCTCTTACATTAATTTTCCCCCATTATATTTATCTGACTTAATGGATTTTGCCAATGACTGACTTCAAGCTGAGCAAGATGAATTGAGAAAGCTTTTCCTCTCTGTGCCACTTCTGGTCCTGGCCATGCTGAAGTTTTTATGATGGCAAATAGTATTTAAGAGACACGTGTTCCGCAAGATGTTGCAATAAAATCCTAATGTAGGGTTTTGTTTTGTTTTGTTTTTTGCCATTCCAAGCAAAATAAAATAGGAAGTTGCAGGGGGGGTAGTGTAACCAAAGCTATAGAAAATATTTCACAGGAGAAATGGGGAAAGGATATATTTTCCTTTTTCCCCATTTTCCTTAAATCCTTTCTCTCCTGTTTTTGGAGGATCAAGCATTAATTGATGGGAAAGACATCTGCCTAGGAAAGTTTCTATTCAATACAATTTATGGAGTGGCTTGTTATGGCAGCCATCCTTTCCCTCCCAAGAGTATTCCTATAAGTTGCTGGGGAACAAATGAGCTAATCCCCTTTTTAAAAACCACTTGTTTTTTTCTCTCACCCATCATCAGGTGATATCTCCACATCCCAGATATATTTTCAGAACTGTGGGGTCCAAAACTGATAATTCACACCAATAACCAGAGGTTTTAAGGATTGACGACCATAAATCTAGAAAGGATCAAATTAGAAAAAGTTTGTAGTGTTGAAGATGCCTAGGAGGATTGGAAAGATATAGACACTAGTAATTTCTCTTTGACCAGCCCCAGGGCAGAAAAAAACTCCAGCATCTTAGTATTCTATTAGAAGAAATCATTTGAATAAAACTGTAACTTAATGTTGGAATAGGAGTAAATTCTGTTTGATTCAAAAGTGATTAATCACTAAACATGCATGGAAAATATGTTACCGAATAAGTAGAAGAAACCTTTTCTGAAGAAACTTTAGATTATCATCCTAAACCAATTTGCCACCACCTCTGCAATATCCAGCTCATGATTTGTAATGTGACTGTTATGTGCTAGACAATAACACACAAAATGAATCTGTGAGTCATACTGTTTGCAGAGAGAGGCGACTCATGAAGGTAAATTTAAACAAATAAAAATCCTATCTACATGAGGAAGGAAAGGCTTCTTCTGGCCAAGTAACATTCATGGAATTCCTATCTGTATATAAGAATGACCAGATCAGGGCGCGAGGTGACTCAGATGGTTAGAAGGCTGGGTTACTGATCTGCAATCTGCTCCATCCTGCATAATTCAATACCCAACTTCCAAAATTCATATTAGGACAACATCATTATTAACCACCCCAAACAAGTTTATAACCAGCAAAAAGAATGACTGGCAGAACGAGTTCAGGGACTTCCAAGGAGGATTTTTACAATGGACAATTACGGTTCCATTAAAGACCTCTAATATTTAACAATATATTAAGGTCTTCTCCAGGGATGAAATCCAGCAGGTTCTGACAGGTTCTGGAGAACCAGTAGCAGAAACTTTGAATAGTTTGGAGAACTGGCAAATACCACCTCTGGCTGGCCCCAAAGTGGGGTGGGAATGGAGATTTTGCAATATCCTTCCCCTGCCACACCCACTAAGTCACACCCACCAAGCCATACTACACCCACCATGCCACACCCACAGAACTGGTAGTAAAAAGAATTGGATTTCACCACTGGCTCCAATCATATTGATTTTGCGCAGGTACAACAAAGCAAGGAAGTAGATTTAAAAACAAAAATGGAATGAAAATACATCTAATCATTCAAGGCCAAGGCCCACTTAAACAGGACAGGATTCAAAACTTTGCAAATTGCAATGGGTTTTTGCCCTTAGTATTTTTGCCTCTACCAAAGAGAGTGTTTCAAACCATGGCCCAAACATGGAACACCTCTTTCAGTGGGAATATAACTCCATTTATGAATCAATGTTTGGCTCATAAATGGAGTTATATGTATAAACACTCTGATGTTTACAGATGAAAAGGAATTCCATCTTGGTAAGACTTAACGTATTTTTTGGACTATAAGACACACCTGACTATGAGACGCACCTACATTTAGAAGAGGAAAACAAGAAAAAAAGATTTTTGGCCTCTGCATGTCCAATTTTTGACCCTTTTTTCAGGACTTTTTTTGGCCCATTTCCAGGGCTTTTTTCGACCCGTTTTTTCTGGCTTTTTTGGCGCATTTTTGGCGCATTTTTGAGCCTTTTTTCAGCCCATTTTGAGCCTTTTTTTGGCCTGGTTTTTGGCCTTTTTTCGCCCATTTATGAAGCTTTTTTTCAGGCTATTTTTGAATCTTTTTGGCCCATTTTTGAATCTTTTTTCAGTTCTGAAAAGGGCTGAAAAAGCCCCCAAAACGGGTCAAAAAAACCCTCAAATATGGGCCCCCAAAAAGGCTTGAAAACGGGCCCAAAAAAAAGGCTTGAAAACAGGCTGAAAAAAAGCCTGTTTCTAGATGTTGCATTTCCACATCTGTGAAAACTTTATTACAGATGATGAAATGTCTTTGATCCACTAATCTTTATTCAGTTATGTCACTTTCTGGATGTTTTTCCTTCCACAGTTGCATCATTCTTTTTTTAAATTCCCTGGCTGTTGGTTCTGCCTGATAGCAACATTGGATGATTTCTCGATTTTCTTCAGTTGTTCCAAGTTTTGTACTTTTGTCGCAGTCGCTTTACAATTGCATACCCTGGTTCCCCAGCAATAGCAACTGAGCCCTGTAGCTCATTTTTTGACAGATGTCCAAGAGCCATAGCATCTGACCTGGTTTTTGTTGACCTTGCTCTGTTGTGTGAGTGAAGGTGGCAATGACTGAGGTGAAGCCGATGGTAGTAAACAGAACCTTTAATTAAGCTAACAACAGAAGGCAACTCTAGAAACCAAGACGGCAACTCTTGCCTGACAGCTCCCTTTTATAGGCGAGCTGTCAGGCGTCTTAACCAATGGTGGGCTTAGATTCTCCCACCGAAAGGATAACTTTGCATAACCAATAGGAAGGGCGATTGCGTCACCTAACCAGCTTCTGAGGATGCTACACCCCTCCCTTCCTGGATGGCGCATGTGTATTCCTGCAGGTACGCGGGGCACCTGCCTACTCTTCAGATCGACGCAGTTCTGGCACTGTCTCGTTGAGGGAAGGATGTCTGTCGGATGGAGCTCCTGGTGGTTGGCCGGCCCCTTCAACTGGGAGTATCTCATTATCGGGCGATGGTGCATCACACGGTACGTTGAGCGCTGTTGTGGCCTGTGCATCGGGTGCGACATGGGGTGGTTCTTGCATGCCCATCCCTGGCTCTGTCACGTTAGGCTGCAGCATGTTTGGTGCGCTGTTGTCATGCTGGCTGTGTAGCTGGTCGATGTGACTGTGCCAAGTCCACCCGTCACTCAAGCTGACCCTGTAAGAATAGGGGCCCATTATTTTTTCAATTTGTCCTGGTAACCACCTCGTCTCCCCCCCATAGTTTTGTGCATATACTGTGTCCCCCTCGGAAAAGGCCCGAGCCCTGCAGGTGGTGTCTTGGGGATTGTCCGGTGAATAGCTGGGGTGGAGGCAGTCTAATTCAGTTCATAGCCGCTGCCCCATCAGCAGTTCGGCAGGGCTGCGGTTGCTTGTTGGACAGGGGGTGGAGTCTTGTGCCAAGAGGTAGCAGATTCTGATTTCCGTGAGAATGGCGGATTCAGAGTCCCGCGAGAAACATCTGGAACACGGTTGATGTCAGCTGAGGGCCATTATCGGAAACGATTACGTCTGGTAGGCCATGGGTGGCAAACAGTTTCCTTAGGACCCGGATAGTGGCCTCGGAGGTGGTTGACGTCATGAGTTCTATTTCCACCCACTTAGAGTAGGCGTCAACCACTATTAGAAAGGTTCTTCCACGGAACGTGCCGGCAAAATCCAGCTGCAGTCTTGACCAAGGGTTCTTGGGGTTTTCCCACTCTCTAACAGGTGTGCTTGGCATGGCCGGTCATGACAGTTGGCATGTCTGGCATTGTTCGACCCACTGAGCTATGTCGGTGTCCATTCCAGGCCACCAGACATAGCTGCGTCCGAGTGCCTTCATCCTGACTATGCCAGGATGACAGTCGTACAAACTGCTAAGTATGGCAGGTTGCAGCTGTGGCGGAATCACTATCCGACTCCCCCATAACAGGCAGCCATGCTGCACAGATAGCCCATGTTGCCTGGCCTTGAATGGTTTGAAACTTGGAAAGCCTGCTCTGTTGGCCATACTCGTTTAGTCCAGTCTAAGACCTGTGCTAGGAGGGAATCCCTGGTCGTGAGGGACACTCTGTGTGGTAAGAAAATGCCATAGAAGTTGAGGAGGCCTAGGAATGCCTGCAGTTCAGTCTTCCCATTTGGGTTGGTGCCTTTCTTATGGCGGCAATTTTAGTGGGGGTGGGATGGATGCCCTCGGAGTCTATGAGGTAGCCTAGGATTTCTACCGAGGGTACCCCCACCTTGCATTTGGATTTGTTCAATTTTAGGCCAGCTGTCCTAAAATGAGTTAGGACGGTGCGCACTTTGTCAATGAGGTCTGATGGGGTAGCTGCCCCGGGGCCATGCTGAGCCGGCATTTAAAAGCTTCCGGTTGGGTGATGATGGTCTGCGTCTCAGATGTAGCGTCGTTCACTGGGAGCTGCTGGTACGCCTGGGTCATGTCCAATTTAGCGAAGACTGTGCCCTGTCCAAGGGAGTGAATCAGGTGTTGTACGATGGGCACAGGGTATGGATTGGCTTGTAATGCGCGATTGATGGAACATTTATAGTCCGCACATATACGAATAGACCCATCCGGCTCGATGAGAATGACGATAGGCGTCTCCCATCTGGCGTGGTCTGTGGGCTCTAAGATGCCTTGTGAAATCAATTTGTCCAGCTCCGCATCTACTTTAGGCCGGAGGACGAAGGGAACATGCCTCGATTTTAATCTGATTGGGGCGACTAGGGGGTCAAGGTTTAGGGAGATTGGGGTGCCGACATATTTACCTAAGACGTTGTCGAAAACATCAGCGACGTCGTCAGGGAGTTGTAGCCCTTGGAAGTGGTAGAGTGGATGCCAGCTATGCCAAGCGCCAGTGAGCCGAACCAGTCTAAACCCAACAAGCTGGGGAGGTTGCCGTTGACCACGATTAAAAGGTGGCCTGTGAAGTGGTCTTTCTCTATAAGGAGTTGCCTTGGCCGATGACAGGGATTGAGTTTCCCTGATAGTCTCGCAATCGCAGACTGGTGGTGGCTAGCCGATCTTTGGTGATGCCTGGTAAAATGTCTTTGAGACTTTTCCAGGAGAGGATTGGTCTGGAGGATCCCATGTCCACCTCCATAGTGCATGGAGTGCCCTCGATCTTGACAGTCAGGTAGATCTTGCCCTTGGATTTCTCAGCATTGTGGTTGATGGTTTCAGTGAGGGCTCTTGGTTTGCGCCTGATGGAGAAACAGTCAATTCTGGGGTTATAAGGTTTCATGTTCAGTCTTCCTGAGGCCAGACGAATGG
Organism: Pseudoxenodon macrops; assembly: GCA_032467955.1. Lineage (NCBI taxonomy): Eukaryota > Metazoa > Chordata > Lepidosauria > Squamata > Pseudoxenodontidae > Pseudoxenodon > Pseudoxenodon macrops. The sequence continues at coordinate 145,300 of JANHFT010006685.1, read as the reverse complement.
TTGATTTCAGGTTGGCACAGCAGACTCACGCTATGTGGCCAGTTTTCCCACAGCGCAGGCACGTGGTGTTTTTGAATGGGCAAGCTGTTCTGAGGTGATTTTCGCCACACCCATAGCAGGGCATCTGAGGGCTTCTTTTTTCCGACTATCATTTCTTTCTCTGAACTATCTTAAGGCGCCTGACCTCATTTTCCTCATCTGAGGTGTTGTCTAGCTCTGCTTCATCATGATGTACAGATGCTGCCTGGCTAGGGGGCATTGTTGCATGAAATCTTTGTATTTCTGCCGTCGATGTATTGGACATTTCTGATGCCCTAGCCTTGTCCATCGCGGATTGTAGAGTGAGTTCCGTGAGGGATAGTAGACGACATTGAGCCTCAGGTCTCTCACGCTGCATACCAGTTGTTCCAAGAGGATATCGTCCAGATCATGGAACTCACATTCGAGTGCAACCGTTTGGAGGGAGGCCATGTACTGGTTGATGGACTCTCCCTCTTTTTGCATCCTCTGTCTAAAAGCAAATCGTCTGGCGATGCGTGATGGGCCTGGAGCATTGTTTTTTCAATTTGTGAAGCAAGACCTCCCAAGATATATTGTAGACTATTTGTGGGGCGACAAAGGTGCGGGCGGTTGCAAACATTTCTGCCCCACACGCATTTAAGAAATATGCTCACTTACGGCTGGCAAATGCTTCGGTAAGGTCGTTTGCTTGAAGGAAGCACTCGAACCTTTCCAGGTAGGCTTCCCAAGTCTCGGTTGTAGGGTTGAAAGCTGCGAAAGCGGTGGTAGGAGCCATCCTTAGAAGGACGATGAGAGTTGCCTCAGTGACTATTGGCAGCACTGGCTAGCATGCCTTGGAACAGCTCAGGATTGTTCGCCTGGTCGGTTGCCTCAGTATCCCATCCTCGTCACCAGTTGCTCTGTTGTGTGAGCGAGGGTGGCAATAACTGAGGCGAAGCCGATGTAGCAAACAGAACCTTTATTTAAGCTAACAACGTAAGGCAACTTCAGAGAAACCAAGACAACAACTCTTGCCTGACAGCTCCCTTTTATAGGCGAGCTATCAGGCGTCTTAACCAATGGCGGGCTTAGATTCTCCCGCCGAAAGAGTAACTTTGCATAGGAAGGACGATTGTGTCATCTAACCAGCGTCTGAGGACGCTACAAAAAGAAACTAATGAATCAGCTGACAGACTCAGAAAGGAATATATGCTATCAAAATAAAGAAAAGAAGAAAATAGTGGAAAACTATTATGAACAATTATACCAGCAAGAAAGTGTAGATGATGGAAAGAAGATAAAATAATACTTGGAAAATACTGACATACCAAAAATTGCTGATTTTTTTTTTAAGTCTGGAAGAGAGAATAACAATGACAGAGTTGTTCAAAGGAATGAAAAGACAAGAAGAATGGGAAAACACCGGGGCTGGATGGGATACCAGCAGAATTTTATAAAACCTTACAGGATACACTAAGTAACACAATTTTAGAAGTATTTAATGACTTACTATTAAATGTGGAGATACCAAACTGATGGACAAAAGCTCTTATATAACTCTTATTCCTAAAGAAGAATCAGACTTACAACAAATAAAGAATTATTTGAAAATAATTTGAAAATAAAGAACAAATAAAGAATTATAGAACAATTTCCCTATTGAATGCGGATTACAAAATTTTTGCATCAATTATGGTGGAAAGTTTGAAGAGACTATTAAATGAATGTATTCATTCAGATCAAAATGGTTTTCAACCTAAGAGACAGATAAGAGAATATGAGAACTATATTACACACTTTGGAATATTATGAAATGCATTCTGAAAAACAAATGGCACTATTATTCTTGCCCAGAAGGCCTTTGATAATGTGAGCTGGAAATTCATGATATTGCAATTACAAATGCTGAACTTTGGAGAATTTTTTTTAAATATGGTAAAAACTGTATATAATGATCAATCAGCTAAAGTGATAGTTAATGGTGAAATGACAGAAAAAGTTAACATTAGAAAAGGTACTAGACAAGAGTGTCCTCTGTCTCCACTATTATTTATTGGAAATCTTAAATAGAAAAATAAGACAGGACAGAAATAAAAGGAATGAAAATTAGAAAAGAAGAATATAAATTACAAGTATTTGCAGATGATTTGGTGTTTATTATGGAAGATCCAGTAGAAACAGGACCAAAAGTATTGAAGCAAATAGAACAATGTGGAGAAGTGGCAGGGTTGAAAATTAATAAAGAAAAAATGATAATGAAAATGAAAAATGTAACAGAAAAGCAAAAGAGAAAAATGGTGGAACAGTTGGGCATCCAGATAGTTAAAAACGTTAAATATTTGGGTATACAGTTAACTGCTAGATGTGCAACAATAAAAGAAGATCATTATTATAAATTGAGAAGTCAAATTGAGATTGATCTTGTGAAATGGAAAAATTTGCAAGTGTCATTAATGGGAAGAATAGCCATAATTAAGATAAATATACTACCAAGAATATTATACTTGTTCCAAACAGTTCCGATAAAATTAGAGAAAAAATATTTTGAAATTTTAAATAAAATAATATGGAAATTTATTTGGCAAGGGAGAAAAGCAAAAATAAAAACAAAATTGTTACAGGTTGCAAGATTGAGAGGTGGGTTTGGATTACCAAATTGGGAAATATACTATCAAGCAGCAGTGTTAACATGGTTGAAAGAATGGATTTTATTGAGAAATGTAAGGTTGTTGACTTTGGAAGGACATGATTTGCAGCTAGGATGGCATACATTTCTATGGTATGGGAAAAATAGAATACATTCTTATTTTCAGAGACACTATTTAAGGAATAGGTTATTAACAGTGTGGGAGAAGGTGAAAGAAAAACATTATATGGAAATACCAATGTGGCTTTCAATGATAGAAGCATTTATACACCCAAATATTATTAATATGAACAATGTTATTAGATATAAAGATAACAGAGAAGGGAGAACTAAAACCAAAGCAAGAGATAGAAAAACAGGGAAATGAAACAGATTGGTTTACACGTTTGTAAATACAATCAAGATATAAAAAAGATAAAAAACAATATGGTTTTACTTTGGGAAGATCGGAGTTGGAGGAAATATTAATGGGAAGGGATGAAAAAATGATTTAAAAATTATATAATTATTTGTTACAAATAAATATGGAAGAAGTGGTAAAAGAAACAATGATAGCGTTGGCAAGAAAATTTGTTTATACAATAGAGTTAGAAAAATGGCAACAACTGTGGGAGAGAAACTACAAATTACTGCATTTTTCAGACTATAAGACGCACGAGTGTATAAGACGCACCAAGATTTCAAAGAGGTAAGTAAGAAAAAAAGTGTTTGTTCTCCCTGGCCCCAGGAGCACTCTGCAGCCCTCCCAAACCATCTGTGTACTCTGTTTTTGCAAGAAACGGGGCGCACAGAGGGTTTGGGAGGTCTGCAGACTGCTTCTGAGAGCTGGGGGAAGGCAAAAATGACCCTGTTTTTGTGAAAAATGGCCTGTTTTTTGCCCATGTTTTGAAAAAATGGGGGAGTTTTTGCCTTCCCCCAGCCCACAGAAACACTCTGCAAGCCTCCCAAATGGGGCCTTTTTTTTTTTTGCCAAAATGGAATGCAGGGGCAGGTCTTTAGGAAGCCAAAATTGCTGTATTCAGTGTACAAGATGCACCAATATTTCCACCCTCTGTTAGTGGGGGGAAAGGTGCATCTTATACTCTGAAAAATATGGTAACAATGGCAATAGCATACAAAGAAAATTTGTATAAAATGTTTTATAGATGGCACATGTCACCCAAAAAAACTAGCAAAAATGTTTAAAGATAAGTCAGCAAAATGTTGGAAATGTCATCAATTACCAGGATCTTACTATCATATGTGGTGGACATGCACAGAAGCAAGGAATTTTTGGATTAAAATACTAACATGGTTAGAAAAAATAATAGAAGGATGGCTTGAATTAAAACCAGAAACCTTTTTATTAGGTATTTTACCAGAGAAATATGAAAAAGAAGATACATATTTAACAGCACCAAGTTTTGCACAAAATTGGAAAGCAGGAATATGCCTGGAGAAGAACAGATAATAAAGAACATTTTGGACTGCGCTGAAATGAATAGATTAACATTAAGATTAAAAGACAAAGAGGAATCTTTGTATTACAAGACATGGGGGAAATTTTATGAATGGTTAGAAAATGAATATAAATGAAGTAGTGAAAATAAAAGTGAATGACAAATCCAGATGTTACACTGTGAAAGATGTGAGGGATAAGGGGGGAATAGAAAAATGTTGAATTTGCTTTTTTATTTGTACACACATAAAAATAAAGGAATATGTGAACATAGAATAAAATATGAAAAGTGAAAGGTTGTTTAAAGAAAAAAGGAATCAAGGTTGCTGGATTGCCATCCCAGATAAGGTGAAAAGAAGTACAGCAAAAGAAGGGTGGAGGGGAGATGAGAAGGAGGAAGAAGGAGAGAAGAAAGGAAGAGGAGAAGAGGGGGGGGAAGATAGGAGAGAGGATAAGGGGGGAGAGAGAGGAGTGGGAGAAAAGGAAGGGAAGTAGATAAGTAGATAAGGAAGGAGAGGATCAGGGGTGAAA
>JANHFT010006685.1:129351-140584 GCA_032467955.1 Pseudoxenodon macrops | reverse complement strand
CACCTCTGGCTGGCCCCAAAGTGGGGTGGGAATGGAGATTTTGCAATATCCTTCCCCCAGGAGTGGGGAGGGAATGGAGATTGTGCAGTATCCGTCCCCTGCTATGCTCACCAAGCCACGCCCACAGAACTGGTAGTAGTAGTAAAAAAATTGGATTTCACCACTGGTCTTCTCCCTTTTTATTTTTAGGAACTTTCTGGGCAGGCTAATCCTGGAGAAACATATAGGCTCACTAGCAGGCTATTAGGTAACAAAAGCTGATTAGCTGAGGCTGTCAGGGCCAAGTCACTGCTGCTCCATAGAAAAAGCCCTCTGCTCTGAAACAGCATAAATGCTGGCAGTGGGAAAACAGGCAAGAAGTCACCGGATGGTTTTATTTCCTTTGCAGAACATCACAAGTGGAGCTTAGAAAGTTGAGAGGTAATTACTTCTTACAGGGGGTTGTAGTGGTAAATTCCCCACTGAGACTGTCCCATAGTCTCAATCCAGAAGCTCAGTCCTGAACTTCCTTGAATTCATCCTTGTCAAGCCAGTGACAACTTTAGGAAGTCTGGCTCTGGTGCAATTAAAAATGCAGATTTCCATCCAACACGGAAGGTACATTTCTTCTTTTGTGTTACTGCCCCCTGCTGGCAAAAGCAGAGGATTTTATTTTATTTTAAATGATGTGAAGAACAGGAAGTGCCAAGTCTCCTCCCCTCCCTTTTCTTAACACCCCCCCCCCACTTCATTTTTTCAGTAGGTGAACATTTTCACCACCTCATCTCCCTCATAAATTAAAATGGCAAAAGTCACTTCGTAATTTGATAACCCACATTCTTCTGTGTCACTGGAATCTAAATATGGCCGTTTAATAAATTAGGATATTTTTTTCCTAGATTGATAACAAAATTGAAGAAATAATAGTTGGATGAACTCCTGACTTCCTTTTACCCTAGACTTGATTGAGGACACATATTATCCTTGCATGGAAATAGTTCAAAGGAATATAGATAGATAGATATATACACCTCAGAGTTATTAAAGTACTTACTGGTAGACGTTTCCTAGAATTGTGTAGAATATTAGTTCAAGAGAACAGGGGCTCCTGCTATAATTTTTCTTTTACTCAGTTTCTCAGTATCGATTCTCATTTTCCACCAGTTCCCTAAGAAGAGAAATAGTAGAACAATAAAAGCATTCCTAGAAACAGTGGATAATACTTTAAACATTAAAATTTGTTATTTCTTTTCCCTAGTATTTGAAAGTTCTGTTCCATTATGATTAACCGACAGGGTTAGGGAGAATACAAAACAATGGTAGAAAATGTTACTGATAACACTGACAACATTTTCTTCCAATATAATGGAAACAAGACCTTGAAAAGCACCAAAAATATTAGATGTCCAAGAGAACATTTCGGAAAAGCCTTTGTATCACCCAGTGGGGGACAACTGCAGAATCTTAACATTTGTCATTGAATAACAAATTACTTTTTAAAATCCCAGTACTTGAATGTGTCTCAGATAGCACTTTGAATCCCATCTTTCAGACATTTGCCAGTTGAAACAAATGAATGAAAATATCAGCCATGATTCCTTGTGTTGTGTAAAGGGAGAGAATGGATAGATTTTTTTTTAAAAAGAGACTGGTTGGCTGTTATGAGTGCTAGCACCAGAAGGAACTGGAAGCCCACAAGATATTGTTAGGGACTCACAAACTTATCTGCTTCTGAGACAACTGACAAGTTTTTTTTTTCAGGTAAGCCCCATGCCTTGCAGCTAATGCTACATTATTCAAAGTTTCATACGGCATTCTTTGTTCAAGCTACCAATGTGTTCTCAACAGCATTCAAACATCCTTGCTTTAAACGTGTGGCTGTACAATTCATCCATAGTGAGCAATATGAAAAGTGAGGCCATTCTTAAAAGATATTCTACAAAGAAGAGCTTGAAAAGAACCATATATAAAAATCTGGCTGTACCCCCTCAGAAGTAAAGTCCACAAGTAGAAGTAACTAATGGCCATGAGAAATAAGGATGCTTTTTATTCTGAAATACTCTAGAGTTACAATTTGGAAAAATTGTATTTCACCCAGGAATATTGATGTGTATTCCAACATGTAGTTATTACTATTTGAACACCCCCCAAAAAATAGAAGCTTATATTTAAGGCAAGAATTGCTGGAGTTGTTCAGTATTCTTTATTAAGCATCCTTCCAGGGCCAAACTCAAACCCACTGGGCATTTTTTTTCCTTTTGATTTAGTAAATAGTTCCTTCCCAGCAACTCTACCTGTGAAACAAAAATAATTCCTTACTCCTGAGTTTCTTTTGCAATCTGCAAATATTGCAGAAATCCACAAATAATTTTCTTCTTTTTAGTACTGATTTTAATACTTAAGAAAAATCAGTACTGAAAGGAAGAAAAGAACTAAATTACTGACTAACAAGTATCTCCTCTTATGTTCTCATGATCTGTACTTCATTAAAACCTTGAATGGTCCAGAATTGTTCTTATTGTTCGGACTAAATACAGTCTCTCTTACTCACTCCCAGCTTCTGTCTAGTTGTATTTACATGTTTATTCTCCTATACCTGACAGTCTAGGAATTATTATTAGGTTGTTGTTGTTTTCCTCGAATCAGTATATTTTATATCAGTGTTGTATCTCCAACTTCCTTCACACATACGTCCTCACAGAATTCCTCTGATTAAAGTTCAGTGAACTTAAGGCTTGAAAGCCTGGAGAGAACCACTTGTAGTCCCCAGATTCCCTCTAAATATGCATGTGAATATCACTTGGGAAGATGTCCCAAAGGTGCTTTTCCAAAAGGCAACTGGACTTTCTTATTTTTTTTCTTTGAAAACATCTTGTTTCTCATCCAAGAACCTTCTGTTCAGAATTGAAAACTTTGAAAATATTTCGCTTCTCATCCAAGAAGCTTCTTCGCTGAAACTTCTTAGATGAGACGCAAAACATTTTCAAAGGGGGAAAAAACCCAAAAAAGTATAGTTGCTTTTTTTGGGGGGAAAAAGCACCTTTGGGACAACCATGACCTGGATGATTGAGAATGTCCATAGCCAACTGGGAACATTACTCAAAACCAGTGGCACAGTTTCTTGTTGTTTTGAGGTAGAAAATGTGAACTTAAAAAGGTGATGAAATAACTAAAATATTCTCGATTGATTAGGTGCTGTCAAGTCAGTGTCAGCTCTTGATGACAAAAATAGATTTTCTCTCCCCAGACCTGGCCTTCAGCTCTTCTAATAGTATACCAATTGCCACTGTCATTGGGTCCATCCACCTTGATGCTAGTCATCTTCCTCCTCTCTCTCTTTTCATTTTCCTGGACTTTTCCAGGAAGAATAGTATGAAAACCATCCTATAAAAATAAAGGAGTGCCCACCAATGGATCCCCCCACAAAACCCAGAGAAAAGTTCAAATTGCAGCCCTGCTTCCATGCATGATATGGCCCTGCCCATCTTATCACTTTATTGCAAATCCTGGGGACTTTGCCTCCTAACTTCAAAAAAAAACATTTTAGCTGTGTAGAAAGCAACGTGGAAAAAGAAACCCCAAGAACATCCTGAAGGGAAGGACTACGCTTTCACTGTTAAACTAATCCCTCATATGGATATCTTTTAAACAATGAGCCTTTCTGCTAAAAGTCCATGCAACTCTGTAGCAGTATGGGTGGGATGACTTTGACTAGAAGAGTTCCATGGAGCCCCCTCCTTCTGGGCGAGCCAAATGTAAAGAAGGTCTGGATGGGGGGGAGGAGCAGAAGCAAAACAGGGGATATCCAGTTACGGAACTAGAAGGATTTGTGTGCCAAATGGATCCCCTGCTTTGCCTCTGTGCATTCAGCTGCACCCATCTATAAGGCTGATCTCTCTAAGGAAGGGTTGTCCTTCACAACCAAAGCATTGATGCATGTCCCCCAGTTCCTAATAGCGAGCCTTGTAGCCAGGGTGCACTGCCTATATCTTATTTTTAAGTAGAGCTCTATGTTTAATATATTTCAGGAGGATGACACTGGAGAAGGCAGGTTCAATTTTTCCGCCTATGGGATGGGACCCGCCTGCCTGCAAGCCAAGGACGGCATCTCAGTCAAAGGAACCAACAACAACAATACCGCCAACCCAGCACCGCCCCCTTCCAAATCTGACGCCGAGATGCGCAAGCTTTTCGTCCAGCGAGCCAAGAAAATAGACAAGATCTCACGGATTGCCTTCCCCATGGCTTTCCTCATCTTCAACATTTTCTACTGGATCATCTACAAGATTGTCCGAAGGGAAGATGTACACAAGCCATGAGTGGGAGGGGTTCGTATGCACAGTTCCAACGGGATAGATGAGTGTGACGAAGGCAAGATAAATGGTTACTCTATACACACCATGTGCAATAGCAATGCAGTGATGCATGAATTTAAGAATGTGGCAATATCTATTTTAAAAAAACAAGTGGGTGACTTTTAAAAATATTATACGAACTGAGGGATATTAAGGGGTGGGTGGGCAACGGGATGAAAGCTTTCAAAAAAAAATCCTTGAAGTGGGGAGAGTATAAGAAAGGCAAGCTATTTTACACTGCAACAAGATTTAGGATTGCTATGGCAGCAGTCCAAGCAATGTAATATATTAAATATATATTCATGCTTAACTATAATGCAAAAACAGAAGAAAAAAAAAAGAAAACCTTTTTTAGCCTATTAACAGCTTAGATTCTAAAGCCAGTGGAACGATTCGTGATTCCATGTGCGGAGAGGATTGCAAATTACGCTTCAACCAAACTCTTGCTCTATAAGGCCATACCAATTCCAAGCAAGCACCCAGAGGAAGAAGGAAAAATAGCAGAGAAAGCAGACAATGGGGAACTGATCCCATGCTGCTCCCGTATCGTTTGACGATGGAATGAGTTGTCTTGAGGGATTTTAAAAAATCAAACTCCACAGGAAGCGTCTGAAGAGTGCTGCATATTGAAAAGCAGTCACTTTACAACTAAAGAAAACCCCTTTCTTTGGAAAATGACGCAAGGAAGAATGCTTTTTTTAAAAATCACACCGTCTAAAATGATGATCTATAGTCTCTTTTGGAAAAAGGCGGGGGGAAATGAGAAGGGGGGAAGTGTAAAACATTGGCTGCTAACAGCAGAGAGAGGTGTCTTTCAAATATAAATGCCCAATCACAACTCATTCCTATTGACTTATGTTGGATTTTCCCAAGATCACTATCACAGTACGAAGCTTCAAAACCATGTGTACTTTTGGAAGAATCTTGCCATATTTCTTCACGTGACAATAACGTAAAACAAGTAGCGACTATGAGTATTAAGGCTTTAAACATAAACCCACATCAAGAGGGTATTCCTGCATGTCAGGCAAGAGGAAGAAATTATGTGAGTGTATGTAAATAAATAAATAAATAAAAAACCAGAAAATTAATTTTAATTAGAAAATCTGGGGAGGGGTAATGGGATAGAACAATATATATATAGTAATAGATAGAAAAGATAACTATTATTTTCTGACATTTCATAGCATAAGTAATATTCAAGTGGGATTGCTAGCCCAACTATATTTTTGTAATTCTCTTCGGTGCTGCAATGAGCTTTCATGGATAGGGAGACACAAATGAGATTTTTCTGAACTCCCCTGCAATTTGGCAGTTGTCTGTGTTGTCTGCTCCCTACTGATCCGATTAATACAAATTGCAGAGGAGGTGAAACAGTCATCAAAGTTTACATGAACTGGGGAACTGACAAGCTCCACAGGAATAGTTGAAACTGGTGTTGAAGCCCTTAATAGTAGCAGTATGCTTCATGTCCCAGGTGGGGATGGATGAGCAAAAACAGGAAGTGTGTGTGTGTGTGTGTCTGTCTGTCTGTCTGTCTGTGTGTATAAGTAGCATATATATAAATATATATAAGTAATTTCCCAATATTTGCACTTTAGAAAGTTGTTGTTAAAAAGGGAGATTAAGAGTCAATAAATAGAAAGACAATCAGCCCATATTCAAATACTAGAGTGTCATGCCCAGATCAGCATATTACTGTCTCCCAGGTTAAGGCAGCTGAACATATAACTTCTGTAGGCAATGCCACTGTTTTTCCATAGCCAATAAAGTGAGGGCATCATAGATACATACCTGCAGATAGATCTATCCGTCTCTAGGCCTACATGCACCTTTAAATTTATATTTATTTGTTGGACTATATACAGTATGGCACCTTTAAACACTGATTTATATGGCTAGATATACATTATATATGGTTCAGTTAAAATGTACATTATAAATTATACCCATATTTTGTGCTTTTGCTAGAGAAAACCTCAGTTAAATCTAGTGTGTGTCACAGGTGTCATAACTGTAGAGGTATTAGAGAAATATTGGGTAACGTTTTTCATAAAATATTTGATTGAATTGATTTACAGTGCCAAGCATTTCCAGAACTGGGGCATTCTTAATAAAGCAAATAAATCCTAGTTTTTAACTGCCTAATCTCGGCCAGCCAATCTATGGGTTTTGAAAGAAATTATTAGCTTCCAGGGCACCAAGAACTCAAAATAAATTATTCTAATTTAAAAAGTATCTGTATATATTATATACCTGAACTTCCAGCCAATGTATGGAGGCATACTTATCAAAGTTCCAATAAGCTCCATTTAATTAACCTTCCCTAACCTGCTGATATAATGTCTGTTGTTTTCTAAAACTCCCAGGCCTTAGCCAAATTGACTAGGGATACTGAGATTTGCAGTATCAAATCTTTTTGCAGTAACAAAAAAAAAGGCAGTTGTAAAAAAAATAATACTTTCTAGTCAGGACTGATGCAAGTAGACGGGAGAAAGATTCAGAAAGTTTAAACAAATTTCTCTTGAAGTTTTACCTTTGGGACAATAGCCTTTAAGGTTCCAATAGCTATATCAATGCCTTCCAGTCCAAGCTGTTTACACTTAGAATTTCTTTACCAACCCTCAAGCACAGTGCAATATAGTTGCCCAAATAGCCTTGAAGCCCATAGATAATAGTCAGAATATCAAAATTGTTGAACAAAATAGAATGCTGTTCTAAAGGATTAGAAACAAAGCCAACTAATTCTCCCTTATATTTCAGGCTTCATCCTAGAAATGTGTTTTTTACTCTAGTCAAGAAGAAAATAATCTTTTCTAAACCAACACACCTCTCCCTTTCTGTTTTGATGGATCAATTTTAAATCCCAGGAAATTTCCCATAAAATTACATTGGTTGGAAAGATTCACTAATTCCATTTATTAATGGTCAGTATAACTAATGAACCCATCTATCCCTATGCACACAAATATATTGGCTGCAGTCTTCCATACTAGCTATCTTGGGTGTAGTCTTTAAACATCACTTTCCTAAATTTAGGAAATAAAATATGTTGTCTGGAAATTTCTCCTCTTTAAGACTGGTTGGTTGGTGGAAGTTATGCACTATCAAGCACTTTGTACATTCTTAAAAGATTTCTTTTTCTCCGCACATGGCACAAAATATGCCAAGAAAAACCCACTGGCACTTTTGTGGTTTTAGCCCAAAACCACAAAAATCTGGTAAAACCAATTTAGATCATTAACAGTTGAGGTTTAGATTGCTGAAACTTTGTGGGGAAAGCATGATTTGGGAATGATAGCTTTAAAATGTCTGTGATCTACGTCCTCTTAAAAGTTGATGGAGATAGACTATAAAGCAGAGATTTCAAACTGGCCCCTCAGGCTGGATGCGCCACGTATGGGCCATGCCACGTGACGCGATCGAGTTTGACACCTGTGCTATAAAGTAATGCTGTAGCAGACTTTTGCCTTTCATATTAATCCTTCAACTGGGATGTTTCCTTTCTTTTCATTTGCAAAGCTTTCTAAGAAAGCCTGCATACAAGTGGACATACACATTGATCCTTTTGGAATTTAAAGCATGGTAGTTCCAATCCAAAGTCTATAATTTGTGCCTTGTCTCAGTCCCGCAGCTGCCATTGAGTTAAACTGAAGCAGACTCAGCATCTTGTACTTGTTTAATGCTATGGAGCAAATGGAGGAATTCTCCTACCTTCCCTGCATGGCACACTAAACAGATATTCTGTTCCTCCTCTTTCCCTTCTACTCCAACATTGCCCCACTCCTGTTTCCCTCCCTCCCCCCTTCTTTCTTTCCTTCCTTCCTTCTTTCCTTCCTTCCTTCCATGGGCTTGGGCTTCACTTTGGAGTGGATGTTATGAACCAAGATCCCTTAAACAGTGGCTTGCATACTCTAAATTCAGACTAGCCAGAGTAGGTTTTCATTCCTCACAATGATTTCTGTATCTGGAGGAAGGAAGGTGCCATACCTGAATGATAGCTTTAGATGAGTTCTATGATGTAATCTACCTTGAACCATTGCCCTTTTTGATGAAGACAACATTGCAATTTTCCATATTTATAACAGAAGACCTGAAGCCCCCTAAAGATCTAGAGAAGGCCAGTAGGGAAGGCTCTGCTACAATATCCACATGTCTGAAGGAAACCAAGTTTCTTTCAAGTAACTCCTGGTGACTTCATGAAGGTGATCATGCTGTTTTCTTGATAGTATTACAGAAGTGATTTATTAAGTGTTATGTTTACGCTGTTACAGAGCATTCTTTCTGGAGTGTTTTTGAGTACTAACCAAAGCCATAGCTTCCAAGATGAATTAGGTGCCTCAAATGGCACATGTTTTTAATATAAAAAAGCCCCATGGCCAAATATTGTTTTAATTACTAGGAACAAATTATTATCTGAACTGAATAGAGTTTGGGAACAAATGTGCATCACTCTACTGGCTGACAGTTAGTTTGACCTATAAAACCTGCTTGGCTACCTGTGAGGTTGTCTTTGCCAGCAGAGTCAGCCTGCCTTGTGTGCTCAGTCATAAATGATGATCTGGGACACATTTAAGGAGGAAGGCCTTAAAGGTAGACTTTTTCTGTGGTGGATCATATGTCCAGAAGGCCCCGCATTTGTAGAATTTAGGAAGCAGGTAAAACGTTGTTGTTTTGCTGGTTTGAGGAGCTGGGATTATGCTACTTTCATTATCTGTTCTTCTTATTAACTGTTTTTATGACCAGTTTACAAAGAGCTACTCAACATGTATTAAATTTATGTAAAAATATTATCATCTCATCCACTACAATGAAAACTACAGTCTAACCTATTGAAAGGTATCACTTACATTTTGGGGCAGTATCCCTCCAAAATTATTGGGATCAGATATCCATTTAAATTCCAGAAATGGTAATTTTGGATCTGAGGAAAGAAAGTGAAGCTAACTAAGACATACTATCTAGTTTTCAATGAAAGAGGCTCAGTCAGGATCAAAATTGCCAACCTCCTATATTTGCCAACTTCATTATTTAGAATTGCAGCTCTAGATAGCTCACTTTTGAATTAGAGAAGAAGGAGAAATGAATACTTGGATAAGTGGTTAGACTACGTAAGCAACAGAGGAATGAGGATAGGATGTGCAGTGTACACCAAAAAAGCTTTGAAGACTTGAAGTAATTTGTTATTCTTTGGTCAAAGAACAGTGAGTTTGGTTGATTTCAAAGAATTTGGGATCACAATATCTTGACATAAGGACAGTTATGACATATTGTTTTTCTTGAAAAACATTAGCTTTAGTTTTAACAAGTAGCCTTTTCCCCTGCTAGATGCCATCTGCTGAGATATTGCATGCACAATAACAGGAGAATGCATACAGTATTTTCAGATTAAAATTCAAACAGATTGTGTGAAAGACTGGTTACAAACATCTTTAGATTTTTAAAAACCTATACTGGTTCAGAGTAGCAAAGGTTTTGAAAGCAAGATTCTGAATAATCTAAATAATTGCATTAATAACCAGAAGCTACTGTAACTCAGCTACAGAAAGACTTTTGCCAGCATCGATAGTTAAGAAATAGTCATTTATCCCATTTCTACTTCAAAACCTTTAAGGCTGGAAAGAAGCAACAATCTTTCTGCTTTTTGTTCTTGATATTTTTCTCTGTCTGCCCCATTTCTAAGAGATGGGGAATGAAGGAAAGAAAGATGGAAGGGAAGAATTTCTGATGTCCTAGCTAGCTTCCCACAAGTACTCTCAATGGCGAACCCAGCAGAAAGTTGGAAGTCATCCTTGTTCCTGCTACTTTTTTGCCCACCCATGATCATTCTGTTTCTCATTTAGGTAAGGAAATATCTCTGAAACAATGATCCAATGGAGCATGACTTGTCTATATTATTATTATCTTCTACTATGTTTATGTCTTTCTTGGGAGATCTGATTGGGATGGGCTAATGTAAGCAGAGAAAAGCAGTCTCTCAGATAGCCCAGGCCCATGCCATGAAAGGGTTAAAAATTAATGTCCATTTCCAAATTTGAAGGCCAGAGAGTCCTATTTTCTTTTACACTTTAGGTTTTTTCATGAAAAAGGGTAGAAAACACAAGCAATCATTGCAACATAAGGTGCTTATTTTTATGAGACCACACATTTAGTACATAAATCTGCTACATAACTGGAAATGCCCAACATTCTAAGCTTAGATAAATCATTTGGCTCATCTTAGGCTATTATTGTTTATGTCCCAGATTGATCAAGTTAGCTAAAGGCATTTTCCCCTCCAGCAAAATTTAGAAGTCAGAGCACAGAGGCTCAGCATTTGAATGCAATCATTCTTTGTTAGCCAATTGATTTTTTTTGTCTTCCTTTACAGCTTGTTCTGTCCTTTTTGTGAAAAAAATGTTGTGCAACTTCCTAAAGAACAAGGAGACCAACTTGTTCTATTTGTTAGAAAGAGAGACAAGGTTAATAGAAAGGAATTGATAACTGGAACCTGTTTTATTGTGAAGCTGGGAATGATAAGATTTACATTCCAGAGCATTTCAAAGGCATCAAATTTGAGATCAGACAGGTTCCCCACAAATGATTTATGGCATCTTCTGGAATCATCCAACCATTGTTAAACCAATATACCAATAATAAGGATGGCTTTATGTCACCTCAACAACCGCTTAGTGGTACAATCTATGATCTAGCACGGGGGTGGGAAAGGGGGGATGCACAGTGGTTCCATCTATTTCACAGGTTATTAGTACAGATATTCTGAGATTTATCATAATTTGTTATTATTTTTTTTATTTTTTTTATGTATTTATTTTGTCAAGCATATATATGATTACAGACAAAGTATAAACATGATTGTGAATACATAAAATGTATGAGCATGGTTATGAGTACATGAG